>JABUQX010144211.1:0-20389 GCA_015478945.1 Trachelipus rathkii
CATTGAAGTTAATAAAATGATTTAATCAAACTCCCACCTGGAATGGTAAATTGTCCAACTTGTGCAGTATCTCTCAGAACATCAATTAAATACTTCAATGCTTTAGAAAGTTTAGAAAGCAATTCCACATACAATATATTTCATGAATTAAGTTAACAATGACAGTTTAGAACAAAATCAACTAAGAACAATGAAAGAATTCAAAATAGTTAACAATTAATTGCTTCTCAAGGAGTTCTGGAAATAATAAGATTTGATATATGTTCTTTCGAGACAACCTTTTGAGTAATGTCTAATAAATAAATAACAAATAAAAATGACACTGATGATCATATAAGATATAATATACTTTAATATATACTGCAGTATTGGCTCTAGGTTCAGATTGAGAATCATAGGAAAAGACTCCCCTTTATATATATATATATATATATATATATATATATATATATATATATATATATATATATATATATATATATACTCTATATATATGCCAACATGCTTCTTTCTTCTTCTTATATGCTCTATAACCAACCATATATGTATATATATATATATATATATCCCTACCTGTGTACAATTATTTTTGCCAATAAAGTGCTTATCCATTCTTACCCCTTGTGTTTCCATTCTCACCCCAAAATCGAGGAAAAATGGAAAGTCAGTTTTTAGTCAATAACTATTTTTTAAAGAATAGTAAAGATAAATTTTTTAGTCATTATAGAGCATCATTGGCCTTATATTTTCATGTATTGAGCATTTCAGTAACATTAACGGTTTTAGTGATATGACCTTAAAAGTCAAATCCATCCATACTTACCTTCTTTATATATATATATATATATATATATATATATATATATATATATATATAACAATATAGCAACCATATATATATATATTTGATGCTATATACTATATATATATATATATATATATATATATATATATATATTTGTTTAGACTTTCGATGTTGGTACCAATGTTATATTATTTTATTCATCATTTATGTTGACTGTACAATACATTTTATCTGAAATTTGGTGGTGACACATTTCATAAATTATGGTAAAAAATATGGTATTATAAAAATATTAAAATATATGGTAAAAAAATGATATTTATAATGGAATTAAGCTACCACAACACATGTTAATGCAATTTTTACCACCACAATTTCATTCTCACGTTTAAGTATTGTAATTACTAAATAGTAATTACCACTGCTTATTTTAACGTGTTTAAGCATTTTATTATTTACCACTATATATACGCACATTCTCAGAAATTTACAATAAAAAAAGAAAATGGAATTTGTTCTCAAAATGTTACCCGCCTTCAGTAATAAAATATAAAAATCAGAGCAAATGTCAGGGCACAAAACTTGATAAAATGCAATGTTGGAAATAAATATGCGTCTGCTATTAAAAGTGGTGCTATGAATAAATGGTCAATATCGATTAAACTTTATATGACAATCGAGAACTAAATATCTATTGAGAATCGGTCGATTAATAGTAACACTCTGTATCATTTATAATAAATTTTACATCAGAAATAATAGAAACCTGTTTAAAACACGATCCTTTAAAAAAAAAAAAAAAAAAAAAAAAAAAAATTCAGTGTTGCTGTCAGACATACAAAGATGGTCAATGTGTAAAAATTTGTGGACTATAAATTTTGGAATTCCACTGAAAACTCCACAATTTTTTTTGGTAGTCACCTCTAATTGCAGAATGAAATAGGGATTCTGCTAACTGCAGTTTCATAACAATTTTCAAATTATGCAATTGGAATTCCCCAATTTATTTTTTGGTATTGATAATTTAGGAATTCTTACTCCTTTGAAAGATATATATATATATATATATATATATATATATATATATATATATCATATATATATATATATATATATATATATATATATATATATATATATATACTATATCTGTATATATATATATATAGGTCAGCCTCTAGATTAGCTGTCCCCTGTATCTAAAAAACTATGATAGCTACGTAAAAACTGAATACATTTTTGAAATCGGCGCACATTAATGGAGGAAAATGAAGAAATAAAATGAAGTGCGATAAAAAAAATAATAATATAATAATAATTAGGTTTTCATGGTTTTTTCTCTCATTCCCCCAAATTTTTAAGTTTAATCATGAGTCCCCCAATATTTTCTTTTCACTGTAAATGCAAAGAAACACACACACACATACTACGCACACAAACTCTATGATAGATAGATGTTTTAGAGCGAACTAAATTTATTTTTTTTTTGCCGATCTTTCATAGCCCAAACCAAAACCTATCCTATATGCAATTTTAATTTTTTAATTTTATTTTAATTTTTATTTTATTTGCAATTTTGCCCATTATTTTTAGTTTCCCCCTAAAGTATTGAAAAGATATAAAAAACGTTTATTTTTATGGGTATCATGTTTAAATTAAGTTTGGAAGCGTACGATTATAACTATTTTTTGGAGTTATTTATTAAAATTAATAATTATTAAAATTTTTGGTTCTTGCATTACAATGTATGGTGAATTCAAAAATGTATTCAGTTTTTATGTAAACATAGTGTTTTAGATACAAGGTGCACTTAATCTGGAGACTGGCCATATAGCATATATATATATATATATCTTCTTTGCTATATATATAACTTAACTCTTATATATATATATATATATATATATATATATATATATATATACACCAGTATAGCGTTGTGCGGGGTGACGTGGGCCACTTTGGGTATAACTTTGTCTCCCCACTTTCCCCTAATACAATTTTTGGAATTTTTTTTCTTCTGAAAATCAAGGCTCTATAGTAGGTCATAAGCACACGCAAAAAAAATAATGTAATTCTAATAATAATAGTTTTATTAAAGTTTAAATAAATCTCATTTAGACTCACCTTGAAGGGGTGAATTGGGCCACTATTGTGGGGTGAATTGGGCCATCTTTTTAAATTCCTCTTTTATGTATAAATTCAACTTTATATTTTAATTTTACTTAATATAGTAATTGTTTAATATATTAAAATTAGTAATAAGTAATTAAAATTTCAATGATACATAAAATAAGAATAAAAATGTGGTGGCCCAATTTATGAGACAAATTTTGACACTTTTTTGAATTCAAATATTCTAAATAAATTTCATTTATTTTAATTTTTACTTAATTGAAGTAACATTTTATTATATTAAAATTAGCTATATGTAATAAAAATGTCAATAATAATAGGCTACATAAAATAAGAATAACAATGGTGGCCCAATTCACCCCATCATCAATTTTTATTGGGGTGAATCGGGCCAAGTTAGGCCCAGTGATTTAACCACTATGCACTGTTTGGAACAAAATTTTCTTTGCCAGTTTAAAGCTAACATACTCAACTGTATACACTGAAAAAATAATAAAAATCTGTCCACAACTTTTCATTTTATAACAGTTAAAAAAAACTCACATTTTTAAAAAGTGAAATTCTATTTAAGGACATTTTATACCATAATATATATTTTTTAAAAATATAAAAACTCTCTAGAATTAAAGATAATCTAAATAAAACTTGTAGTACTACCATGTGGCTATTGAATGAGCAAAAAAAAAAAATTATTAATTTTTTTATTTATAGTGGACTGAATCACCCTTCTAAAAAAGGCGGGCCCGGTCACCCCGCCCTATGCAACAGACTGCCGGATATCCGGTATGGCTAATTCACTCTCCGGCCCATCCTTATTTTTTAGTTTATCCAGTCTTTTATAAATTACAAATAGCCTACCATAATATTTTTGTAACTAACAAATATATATATATATATATATATATATATATATATATATATATATATATATATATATATATATATATATATATATATATATATATATATATATATAATATATATAAAAAAAAAACTTATAAATAAAATAAAAGATCTCTTTTTAAAATCTAAAACTCTATAGTTAAATAAAACTAAATTAATTAAAAACCACTTTAAAAAACTTTAATTGAAATGAAGACACTTGTAGTTGACGTTTGGACCTATTCGCTCGGTTTCCTCTTCGGAACTAAAACTAATTTCTAAAAGATTTTAACAATATTAAAAAATTACTATAAAAAACACAGTACATAAAAAATTACAGAGATAAATTTCTTTATCTCGTTCTCTTTCTTCTTATCCATTACTTATTCAATATTAACAATTCACTCCTATCTTTTATGAATTTTTTGGTAATAGTATCAAAATTAAAAAACCCTTCGGACAAATTAAAATTATTTCTTGTTGATATAAAAAATGATTCCATCATCTGATTTAAGTTTTTATCCTTGGATCGGAATAAAAAATATGCTCCATCCCAATTCATAACATGGTTTTCACGGGTCATGTGTCCAAAAACTGCACTACTTCGATTCCCTCTTCTTACTGCTCCCTTGTGCTGGTCGATTCTAATTTTCAAGGACTTAAGCGTTTCTCCATAATATGATTCATTGCACATATCACATGGAATATCATAAACACCTCCCATAGCCTCTCTTTTTGTAGTATTGTTAATGACTAAGATGCGTTAAAGATCAAATTAATGTTAAATAAATGCTTAAGCATAAACTTAAGATCCAGAAGAGGCGGAGAAAACGGTACCACTTTGATATTTTCCAAATCAGGAGGAGAGTTTTCCCTCAATCTCAGGAAACTGGAATATGCTTGTTTATGTTTTCTTTTAATAAGATGTTGGGGATAAGCTAGTTTCGCGAAGGTTTGAAATATAAAATTAATTTCTTGTTGTAAAAATTGGGGTCACAATAATGAAAAGCTCTAAGGAACATATTAAACATTATATTATTTTTAATATAAGGGGATAATAAGAGTAATAATGGAGAAGTTGATTTTTTTGAGTTGGCTTACGATATACTTTATAGGTTAAATGAGTTCCTGTTGGGTAATTAATAGATCCAGAAAAGGTATGTGTTCATTTATCTGGCTTTCGGAAGTAAACACGATAGAAGGAGTTAGATCGTTGATTTGCAGAAGAAATTGATTTATTGGAAAAGACTTAGGTATAATAGCAAATATGTCATCAACATATCTCTTCCACAAGTAAACTTGCGAAAATAGGGGGGTAAGTGGAAGAAGCCTGGTTTCATAAAACTCCATGTAAATGTTAGCAATGATGGGGCTTAAGCCCCCTCCCATGCTGGCTCCAAAAATTTGTCGATAAAATTCATTTCGAAATGAAAACACATTTTGTATATATATATATCGCAATAATATATATATATATATATATATATATATATATATATATATATATATATATATATATATATTTTTTTTATATATATATATATATATATATATTATTTTTATATATTTTGTATTTTTTCTTTAGTAATAAAATCAAGAGTCTATATTAATAATACTGAGGCATACTTATTCCCATTAATAAAGCATTATATTTCTTGCTTTTAAGCCAGGACACTTACTTTTTAAATTTTCATAAATCAAGAGTACCTTGTGACTCTAAAGACTTTACAATACTAAACCAGCAAGCTTAGCAAGTAGATTATAATATGAGTTGCCTGAGCTTAGGATTTATTTATAAATATTCATATTGATCTTTCACTTAGGGATAAAAAAAACTTATGTTCTATCCTCTTGATCTACTTATTTTTGATTCTTTGAAACTTTAAATCATTATTTTTGGCAAGACTTCAAAAAGTAAATCTTAATAGGCAAAATTTAGTAAAAATATAAAAATTATTAATATTCTACGAGTTTTTTTTCTAGCAACAATTTTATTATAAGAATTAATTGATGATAAATATTTAAATAGCCTATTTAGTTTGTGTTTTTCACTTTTTTTATTTTTCTTTAACAAGTGTTTTAATAACTATTTTAATTTCAGATAATTTAAATTGAAAATGGAATCCATAATCAAAGCCGCCATGAAGACTAGGCATGCTAACAATTGTAAGAATAAGGGGGAAGAAAATCCGATTGACCAAAGAAATGTTTCTATAAAAAGCGATGGAGTGTCAAATGTTAGTATTATATTTTAAACTTTTGTTCGACAGTTTCTGTTGTAAAAATTGATATAATTTTCATATTTAATACTAAAAGAAAAAAGTTTCCCATTTTTTCTATTATATTTTCCTCCATATATATAATAATAAAACCTATTTTATTCCTATCTAATGTAGTAGCTTTCAGTTTTTGTAAGTTGATGGACCACTTTTTAAACCTTTGCATTTTGCAGCTAATATATATATATATATATATATATATATATATATATATATATATATATATATAATACTTATATATATATATATATATATATATATATATATCTTTATAACATATATATATATATATATATATATATGCTGCTAACTGCTGCTATCTGCTCTTATATATATATATATATATATATATATACTCATAACAATAATATATATATATCTTCCTTTTCTTTCCCCAAGACTGTGGGTAGGTGCGTGACATGCATCCAGAAAGAAGTAGTAGGGAGAATATGATGACAAGTCGAAAGCCCAGCCTTACCGCCCCCTCTATACCTATTAGTGAGAACTCATCGCAGTCAGAAAATCCACCCTAGGGCTTCACAGGACCGGACGACCCTCACTAGGCATATCTCGTCAAAGTGCTAAGGGTTCATACCCTGGCCGAGTAAGGCCACAAGCATACCCCCTCACAAAACCCCTCCTTTTCCTCCTATTATGCACCTTATTCTCGCCTCTGCCAAACTCACATTTCTCTCCTTCAGACATTCATTTACTGACTCAATCCACTGTTTCTTTGGTCTCCCAGCTAGTCGATTCCCAACACTTACCACTATACATCCGCTTAACCAACCGACTGTCATTCCTTTCCATGACCAAACTATCTTAACGTACTTTCATTTTATTCTTCATTTACCCCTTTCTTCACACCACATAACTCTCTAATACGTTCATTACTCATTTTATCAATTCTTTTCACACCTAACACGCCCCTAAGATTGTCCATCTGAACATGTTGAACTTCAGATCTATACCTCTTATTCCAAACCATAGTCTCACTACTATACATTAACACAGGTAACAACATACCCTCATGTAATACCCTAGTGCACTCATGACTTAGTCCCTTTATGTCCACCAACGATTTAATTGCACCATACCTTCCTGCCTTCACAACTTCCTACTACACTTTCCTGCATCGTCGTTCCCTTGCACAAATCCAACATATATCCTAAATATTCCAGTTGCTCACCATCTAACATAACTTCACACTGAGGACTGTCCTCACTCACAACCATAACCTTACTCTTATCTACGTTTACTTTCAAACCCCACCTTTTACACACCCTGCCAAATCTCTCTACCAATCCTCTCAAACTCTTCAGATTCACCACACAAAACCAAATCATCCGCATATAATAGGTAGGTCACCCTGAACTCGCATCCGTTCTCCTTCATTCTAAAACCATTTCTTGACACCCCCATCTCTAATTCTTTCATAACCCCATCCATATACAAATTGAATAACCAAAGGGACATAACACATCCCTTCCTCACTCCGCTGTTAATATTAAACCAATCACTTTTGACACCATTTATTCTTACACGCTTCACTATCGTCATACATACTTTTGATTCCATTCAGAAGCCTACCACTAACACCATACATTACTAACACCTGCCATAGGGCTTTCCTATTAATCCTATCATACGCCTGTTGCAAATCCATAAAACCTAAATACAATTTATTCTTCTTCTCCCTCATTTTCTCAGTCATTTGTTTCAATGTAAAGATTTGATCCACACACCCTCTACCACCACTCCTAACCACACCTTGTTCTTTACCAATCAGTCCTTCAGTCACTCAACGCACTCTTTCGACTAAAATACCAGCATATAGCTTCCCTACAGCACTCGATAAACTAATATATATATAAATATATATATATATATATATATATATATATATATATATATATATATATATATATATATATATATATATATATATATATATATAAACAAAATCTATGCTGTATATGCTCTGCTGCTATACTTATATATATATATATATGCTCCCTTCCATCAGAACCCATTCTCAAACTTAGCTAGCAGAGTTGCACACTGTTTACACAAAATACAATTGAACAAAGTACTTATGCAATTTGTAATCTTTACCTCACACTAGTAGTCTAATATATTCTATTTGACAACACGTATAAACTAATATAGAGACAAGAATGTAAATTACCTGCTGATATAAGTTTCTGAAGATGACGTCTACAGGCAATTCTCGAAAATTAAATATAGCTGATATAATAATATATTGTAATCATAATGGGTTAATTGTATGTTAATAATGTCACGTAATATACGTATGGTCCAATTATGTCAACTATATAATGAGGTCGTGTCACAATAATAATTTGATGACTCACAATAGATAATATAACAATAAAATGTATAATTGCTCACAACAATATCAGATATAAATGAGAACACGTCAATGATGTATTTCTTCCTTTGATCTGATTCTGCTCACACTCTATATATTTTCATATCATTCTTATCAATATTCTAATACTTTTTGGCTGCTGTTATTAATAATATTTATCTTATAATCTATTTAGAAAAGACTTTTGCACCTGAAAAAGAAAACTCTTATAGCTGATTATGATGATGACCCTCATCATCACTGTCTGCTATCAATATACTATATATATATATATATATATACAGACTCTGTGTGCTATATATATATATATATATATATATATATATATATATATATATACTATATACTCTGTATAACAACTTATATATATATACTTCTCTTTACCTCTTTCATATATAACATAACTCTGCTCATATATATATATATACACACAGGGTGTTTCAAAACCTCTGCGACAAACTCGGAGGGCTGATAGAGCAAACGATAAGGAACATTTATTGTTAAATAAGCTATGTTGTACGACGCTTCGTTTCAAAGTTACGGATGATGTAAGGTAAACCATGTGATGTTGTTTGACGCGTCGTTACTAAGTAATTGGAAATTTTGGGTATTCTAATGTTATGTATGTGTGCGTGCGTACATCTGTGTAATCGGAGGGTTGATAGAGAGGTAACAATAAGGATATTTTGTTAAGCAATGTATGTTTTGACTCGAGGTTGTAAAGCAAACAATGGTAGCTTATGACTATATTAGATGAAATTATTGGGAAACAATTTCCAAAAACTGTTAAAACAAGATGGAATTTTAACATCTGAACTGTAAACATGGTTTTTGAACATTAGTCATTGTTAGAGTGCTTTGAAAATATTCGAAATGAAAAACAACGAGGAACACAGAGATCAAGTAGGAGATTTGCAATGATTATTGACTGATCCTACTTTTGTGTTTTGGCTCATTCTTTTTCGCCATATAATGCCACGCGTAGATTGTTTCTTTAATAATAAAATTCAATCAAGAAATGCAGACATAATTCTTATTAAACAGGCTGTGAGTGAACTACAATTAGAATTAGGAAAGATTAAAAACAGTGTGACCATCATAACGAAAGTAATTGAGGGAACGTATGATGTTTGTGAGAAATGCTTCCAATTACCACGAATTTAAAAAAGCTGCTGCACATGAAGTGTGTGACATAAAAATATCTCTGTCTAAGGAGAGATTTTCGTTTAGTGATCATCTAGTATCAAAGCTCCACTTTTCAGTGAACACTAAATTTCACACAGTTACATTTAAAAGACGTAACTGTTTTATCCGTTTTTAACATCTTGAGACACGAATCTGAGAACTTGAAGTTATATATTCCTAGAGAAGATTTTTAACTCCGGAAAGAGGCTCTTGATTCTTTTAAAGTACATTATGGAAAATGAAATGGATCAGATTTTGATGAAGGAATATTGAAGTTGCTTAAAATTTTAATATCTAATCCAATGCACCTGTTGAAGATGAAAGATGCTTTTGTAGATTAAAAGGAATTAAAATCGTTATTCCAGAATACAATGGGGCAAGATAAGACTGAATGCCCTCTCATTGCCCTTGCAACTGAAAGAGATATTGTCCACAATTCGTCTTTGTACAATATGGTGATTGAGCTATTTGCAAGTCAAAAAACGAGAAGAATGGACTTCAGCAGCAAATTATAAATATTTACAATTTAATTATAAATAATTCGTTAATTTTTATATTTTTATTTTAAATCATTATTCTTTTTAATATAGGATTAATAATGCCAAGAAGTTGGCGAATACAATCGTATATTATGCTTTATATATATATATATATATATATATATATATATATATATATATATATATATATATATATATATACCTTATATATATATATATATATATAATATATACCTATATATATATACTATATATATATATATATAATGTGAAAATCGCACCCCCATCCATTTCCATACACGAGTCATACACTTATATATATATATATATATATATATATATATATAACTTAACATATATATATATATATATATATATATATATATAACTAACATATATATATATACTCTTTCAACCTGCTGCTATATATATAATATATCTATATATATATATCAGAGCTGGGCAGTATTTAAATACTTTAATTATCTAAAATTGTTTTTAGTAATACATTTCTGTTAATGTATTTAAATACAGTATTTGACCCCTTTTCAAAGTATTTAGATATTATGTTTAAAATCTAAATAAAAAGGTTGTAAATATTTTTAAAAACTCAAGATAAAAAATTCGTGAAACATGTTTATTTTTGTTTCGACAAAATATGATTGCAGCTATGTTGAAATGTTTTTTTTTTTTGATGAATTACAAAATCAGTTGCATCACTGATATTGGCGTGGATGGTTGTTGGCATAGTGGAGTATATCTTTAATCTATGTGGTTGAGCTCCTTTTTATATATTTTTTTATACCAGCATAGCATTCAGTGATGAGAATTTTATTAATCCATTAATTGCCAGGAAATATTTTAAAATAGCAAATAAAACTGGTTATGAAATAAAATGTACTTGTGTATTGTGCATTAACAAATTATCAACAGCGAGCGATGCTATTAATAATCATACAAAATGTGTGTGTATGAAATTTTCCATTGGGAGTCGGGAGTCGTAATTCAGTTTTAAAATAATGACTCTGAGTCGAAGTCGGGAGTCGGTTGTTTTTAATATTGACTTTGGTAGTCTGAGTCAAGAGTCGATTTATTTTTTTTCGACTCCCTATCCCTGATGATCACAAAAACTTGCATTAAATGCCAGGAAAACAAAGGTATTCCAGCACAGAGAAATAGACCACCTACTTAGAAAGTTAACGCTAAAGGACCATTCGATATCATCGCACTTGACTTAATGGTATTACCTTTAACTGACAAAGGAAATAAATATGTATACTTGTGGGTATAGACATATACTCCAAATGGTTGATGGCTGTGGCTATTCTGAACAAACAAGCCGAAACTGTTTTGACTGGTTTTCGAAGTATGTTAGCTACCTTTTTGAAAAATCCGAAAGAGATACAAACCGATAATGGCTCAGAATTCAGAAATCAATTGATGGACTTTTCTGTCGAAAAGAAATATTCATCATCGGTTGACCGCCGCTAATGCACCTTCTACTAATGAGATCATGGAGAGGGTCAATCGAACAATACTGAACATGCTACAAATGTTAGATGATGTCGTAACATGGGATTGTCAATTGGGAGATATAATTAGTACATACAATCATAGTTATCACAGGGAATTGCATCAGACACCTGCTAGTTTGTTCTTGGATAATGTAAAGAAAATGGAATCAGAAGTAACGTGGAAACGTAAGGATCCAAACTGCGAACCATTCAAGCTTGAGGAATTGGTCTTAAAAAAGAACATCTATAAGGGACATTCCATTGATAATAAGTTAGCCAAGAAATTTCATGAACCATATACAGTTGTCAAGGTTTATGGAAATGGTGTATTGTATGACATACAGCACAAATATAGAAATATGTTATTATACTGTGTACACCATGTCCATCTAAAATGGTTTCATCAGATTCCAGATGAATTACGGAAAATGAATATGGAGCCGGAAGGAGAAGCAACATCATCAGAATATAGTTTTGAAGGGTTTGACCCGTTGGATCTCAGGATGGTTCCTGAGGATTTTGAAGGATTTGACCTTGAAACCACAAAAAATTCTTTTGCACTCAATTGGAGGAAAAGTGAACAATTTTACATTCCATCTAGAACTGGGGAAAGGACGAAAACGTTTGGGGATATTGGAGTGCAAGTTGACGAACTATGGGGACGAAGGTTGTTTGAATCGGAATCTTATGAATGGAATATGTCAGGAGACACCATATATTATGACACAGTAAATATCGAGTTGTGGATAGCAGAGGAAATGAATCGAGATTAAGCAGGTATTTGAAAAATTTTGTAGATATATGTTTGTTTGGGAGTCTTGGGGAGAGTGTAAGTAAATACATGGCCTTAGCAATTGAATAATAATTGCTTTGGCCATGAAAATAAAAATGAAATATGTTGCCTTGGCAATTGAAAAGTAATTGCCTTGGCAATTAAACGAAAAATGAATGTTTCGTGGATTTTAGTAAACAAATAATTAAGTATGGTTGCCTTAGCAATCGGAAAATGATTGCTTTGGCAATGAAACAAAGAAAGTATAGATTGCCTTGACACACGGAAAATGATTGTCTTGGCAATCAGTAAAACATGTACACATTTGAGGTGTTTTAGTAAAGAAATGGAAAAAAAAAAAAAAAAGTATGGTTGTCTTAACAATCGAAAAATGATTGTTTTGACAATCAAAGGGAAACTATATACTTGGCAATCAGTGAAGAGACTATGTTTGATGAGTTGTGGTGAATGAATAATTAAAAATAATCGCCTTAGCAATTGAAAAATAATTGCTTTGGCAATTAAAGAAGAAATAATAATTGCTTTAGCAGTTAAAATAATGAAGTTTGTTTTTGTTTATTTCAGAACATGAGTGTGAGAAGGACCAGTCAACAAATGGATGAGTATACAGAGAGAGTCTTAATAGTGGGAGATGATAGGGTGCGAGCTCTAGCCGAACATATCGAATGGACACCTTATAAAGATATCCAGTTCTATTATAGAAGTGGATTAAAATTGATGGAAATGTTACAGCTTACTGACGCAATCCTAGAGAGAAACATGAAAAAAGAGAATGACCAAATTCAACTAGTCATTTTGGTTGGACTGCAGTGTGATTTCACGCGGCTCGAACATTTTCGTGAAACCAACAAAAAAATTATGATCCCGAATTTGGATTTGGAAATGGAGAAAGTAGTCGTGACCATCGGACGACAATTGAATAAATGGGAAATTGAATACCCGAATTGCAAGGTGATGTGCACGGTTCCGTTCGTGCCTGATTTCGATAGGTACAACCGCAAGAGGTTGAGGATTGGCTTAAATAGGACTTGGGCCGACCAACAATACCCGGCCAGGGATAGTCTGCAGTATTTGAGAGAATTTGTGGACATAGTAAACGAATTTTATGATCAATGGGTTGAGTATTTATGTCCCAAACCACTTGCTTTGTCAAGAATGGGGCAGTATACATGGATTAAAACCAAGCCAAGAAGAATGGGTATTAGAACACAAGCTAACTCAAGAGATAACACTGATCCCTATCCCGGACAAACCATCGACGGATTACACATGAACAGACAAGCTGTCAAACACTTTTGGAGATTGTTTAGGGCAGCCATCAAGCAGTTTAAGAAGTTTGACAAGCAAGGATATCAATGGGAGGATAATCATCACGATATGAGCCTCTGGGCTTTAAATTTGATTCCAGCAGAATCCAATAACGACAAATATGATTCCCGAACTTGGGTGGAGATTAGGAGTGGATGGCTTGAGAAGGACTTCTTGAAGGAAAGTGACCAAATGGATCAGCTGAGAGTTCAATTTGTTGGCATCAAAAAGGGAGAAGCTGTTCATATTACCAAACAAGAACGATGGTACAAGGATATAAAGGTTGAACCCACAACCAAGGAAGTCCTGTCTAAAGATGAGGACCAGGAGGATGAGACCCCAGGTAAGCAATCAATGGTTGTTTTGTAAAAAAGGGGGGTCGCTTGTAAATTAAATAAGCTTGTAGGGTTTTGAAAATACTAAGAATTTTAAATTGAATTAGCTGTAGGGTTTTGTAAATAAAATATATATTTTGTTAGTCTATATGTATAGAGATGTATGTTTGTATGTATGTATATAGGTATACCTGTGTATGTATACATGTTGGTATGCATGTCTGTGTGTATGTATGTAAGTATGTATGTAAGTATATTTGTATGTATGTATACTTGTGTGTATGTATGCATGTAAGTTAAGAGACATTAAGACATTAAGAATATAGAGACAGTAAGAAGCCACATGGGCCTGTCGAGACTGTCTTCAGTCAACCCACTAACCAAACATGCTCATGCAAATCCACAAAGCACCCTAGGGCTTGTCAAATTACTGTAACTACAAATCCACCAATTTGGCTTAGTCAAAACTAATGATATATATATGATACCCAAACCATCCACATGCATTAATAACTTAAGTTATGGTCATGCATGCAGTCTGACATTAATAACTACTGTAACTAAAAACTCGCCAATTTGGACTCGTCTAAATATATTATACAGTGATACCCAACCCCATCCAATATACCTATCCAGCCCTTTCTTGAAATATTGCAATCGAGCCACTCAACAGCTTTCGCAATGACGACCTATTCCAAAATTAACAGCTATTACTGAATGTAACTGTATAATCAAAGATGGCATGCTTTCTTCAACTATTTTCTTATTATGCCCTGGTCACCTGTCCATGCTCTACTATGAAAAATTTATAGGTCTATTATCAATAGATGTAAATATTTTGTAGACTTGTATCATGTCCCCTCTGAGAAAGGCTTTTATACAGAAAACATTCTGAATTGCTTCAGCCTCTCCTCATAGCTCTTACCCCCAAACCCAGAAATCATCCTTGTTGCTCCACGTTGCACACTCTTCGCTCTAGCATATCTAAGTCTTCTTTAAATAAGGGGCCCGAAAACTTGTGCACAGTACTCTATTACTGGCCTAACCATAGCTAGTATTATACAGTTTACTTATAACTTCCTTGCTCTTGTAAACAACATTGCGATTTATTGTACTTAGCATCTTATTAGCTTTGTTTCTAGCCTTGCTTTCAACACTGATTAGCTACTTTCAAATTACTGCTTATAATCACACCTATCTTTTTCTTGGTCCACAGACTCAGCCAATCCCCATTCATATCGTAGTTAAAACTTTTATTTGAGTAACCTGGTGAAGAACCTCTACACTTTTTACTATTAAAAATTCATTTGCCACTTATCTGCCCACCCAAGAGAGTTTATCAAGATCATTTGAATCTTTATACATCACTATTCTAACTGTGGCCACTTTGGTATCATCTGCAAACTTAGAAACCTTGCATTTAAGTCCGTCCCTGGTCTAATAAATCACCTATATATATGAGGAACAATAATGGCCCCAGCACTGAACCCTGTGGGGACACCACTCTTCACTATTTCCCATGATGATTTGTGCCATTTAGTTGTACACACTGTTTTCTGTTTCGCAACCACTCTTTTTAATCCAACCATGTACCACTCCACCTATACCACATTACTGTGAACTGCTTCATCAGCCTTATGTGGGAACCTTATCAAAGCTTTGCTAAAGTCTAAATATCTAATATCAACTGGGTCTCCTCTGTCAAATGGTCAGTAATGTATTCCATAAATTCTAAAGGTTTGTCTGACATGACCTACCCGTTCTGCTGAAACCGTGCTGGGAGTCCTACAATACCTTGTTATCTTCTAAATATTTCTCTATATATGACCTTTCATTAACTTTTCCAGAACCTTTGCCACCAGAGATGTTAAACTAACTGGCCTAAAATTTCCTAACTCTTCCCTACACCTTTCTTATAAATAGGACAACATATGATATTTTCCAGTCGTCTGGTACCTCACCAAATGTTATTAGATCGCTTAAAAATCAAATACATCGCCTTTGCAATTCTGCTACTATATTCTTAATGTCTTAATGTACTTTATGTACTTAAAGGGCCTGCAGCTTTACTTGGATCAATTTGATCTAATAAACGTTTAATATCTTTTACATCAAATTCAAATTCTGTCAGTCTATTTGTTACATTCATACAAGAACTATTAGTCTCCAAACTATTATCTAATCTTTCCTCAGTAAACACTGAAGCAAAATAAGCATTGAAAATGTTGACCAACTCCTTATCTGAACTCACTAAATTTTCATCAATTTTAATTGGACCAATTGTCCTATTCTTACTTTTAAATTTATAAAAGCTAAAAAACTTCAGGTTCTTATTACTATTCCTTGCTAAATTAATTTCTGCCTCTCTCTTTGCCTTTCTTATTGACTGGTTAGTTCATTTCTATTTTTCACTATAATTTTCTAAATCTTCACTATTACTACCCTTGAATATTTTAAAACCTACGCTTTTCATTAATTTTCTCTTCTCTCTCTTCCACCAAACAGGTTTTCTCTTCGCCACCCTAATGGGTTTATCTTTAAAACATACTGACTGAATATTCATTAAAATTTGTTTAAAGTGTTCCCACATGATAAAACAGCTTTGGTCTTTAAACTCTTTATCCCAGTCAGTTGTACTAAGCATGTCTCGAAATTTGGTAAAATCGCCATTTCGAAAATCTATGATCTTTTCCTTATTAACTTGCAATTTGGGCCCATATATCACATTCATATTAAATCTAATTATATTATGGTCACTAAGTCCTAAATTCTCCTCAACTCTAACTTCATCCACCATACTTTCATCGTTAGTTAATATTAAGTCTAATAGTGCATCGTATCTTGTGGGCTCTTGGACCATCTGGGTCAAAAAGTTATCTAGTATACAATTTATGAATGCAGAACTACTATGGTCCATATTAGACAAGGAATCCCAATGAATACCAGGAAAATTAAAATCACCCTTTATGACTATACCATTTTCTTTACTGTGGCATGCTGTCTCAAATTTCTTTCACAATTTCTGCGTCAAATTCTTGACTCTGGCCAGGAGGTCTATGAAATGCCCCTATTCTATATGATTCTATAAGTATGTATGTATGTACATATGTGCATAGGTGTATGTGCGGGTGTAGTTTCGAATGTAGGTAACTAGGTGTTAAAAGAATGATTAAAAAGAAGAAAGAAAGAAAGAATAGCATAACTCCTGTGTAAAGAAGTTGTAACGAAATATTTTAAAAATACAGAAATAAAGTTAGATAAAAAAAATTAATCTTAATATTTTTCTTAAAAAATAGAAGTTTGGTTTATGGATTATTAAAGAACGAACAAGGATTAAAAATGCCCCGGAGACATTCAGGAAAAATCTGGCAACGTGGCTATGACGTCATATAGTGAATCAAAATGGCGGAGGCGGAGCGAAACAGAGCTCACTTTGTGTTCAGATCTCGTAGCTGTCAGACTAAAAATTTTGTTGTTTATTTAAATAATGATTTATTAAACTTTGTGTTCAGATCTCGTAGCTGTCAGACTGAAAATTTTGTTGTTCATTTAAATAATGATTTATTAAACTTTGTGTTCAGATCTCGTAGCTATCGGACTAAAAAAAATTCCGATAATTTTTGTAAAAAATTTATTTATTTAATCCTATTGTACATAAGCATCAAAACAGATTGATACCTTGTTAAGTTCAAATTGGAAAGAATTACGAGGTAAACGAAACGTTTATTATTGGTTATATATATATATATATATATATATATATATATATATATATATATATATATATCATATATATATATATATATATATATATATATATATATATATATATATATATATATATACTAATGCTATATATAGGCTTAATTTTTACATTTCGGCACAAAAAATAAAGGAAACTAAGTCCAAAGTCGATATTTTATGGGGTTTAACAACACCCTTGATGTCTTATTGTAATATTCCAACCGATTAGTTGTAAATCGATTATTTGTATTAGATCTGATAAAATACATAACCAGTGATGCCAATTTGGTGCATTTTGCATAGTTCTAGTGCGTTTATTGCTACTTTAGTGCAAAGAATTTTACTGCTTTTATTCCTTGTATAATTTGTATTGCTAATCTTAGTGGAAAAAAGTTTGGAGCTTTAGTTGCTTATTTATTATTTGTTGCTTTTCATGAAATATTGTCATTTTTATTTTTTTTAATAAAATCTAGTACCTTTATCATATTTTGAGTTAGCCTTTATTAACAAAACATCGGATTCTAGAATATTGGTTTCAAAACTTTGTATTAGGCGGGGTTATGTTAAAGTGGAGTTGTCAAATGGTTTTAGAAATGAATTTTAGAAATTTGTTTTATATTTGCCAAAACGATTGGAGTTTGCTGTATACAAACATATCATTTCTTTTGTACAACATGCTTAACAGTAGCAAGGTATCAGTAATAAGATTGATTTTTGGTCAAAAAGGGTTGTGAAGACTGGTTTAACTTTTCCAGTGATATATATATATATATATATATATATATATATATATATATATATATATATATATATATATATATAACATATATATACTCTCTCTCTATATAATCTTTCGACAGCTACTAAACAGTCTTCCAGTAAAAGTTAGAGCTAGTTTTACGGCATAATTGGATCAGTGGGTTTAAGGCTACTGCAGGACAGTGAGATCAACGAGCCCCCTAAAGTAGATGTTACCCCTTTTAGGGGCTCAGTAATATGGGGGACAGGAGGGACTTTTTCATACCCCGGAGAGATAGTCGGAGGAACTATGACACTAAGAGCAGGGTTCGGAGACCATCCCGGAGAAGGGATTAGTCCCCGTAGTCACCTAAGCCGAGAGACCCCGACTCCTGACATCGAGGGTGGACTACCCGTGGGTATTCAGGTTAGTGATATACCCCAAAACAATAAATACTAGAAAGGAGTACTTTTTGGGACATTTATTCGCCAACAATCTATTAGCACTCTATAAATCCCAAAACCATTTGGGACATTTGATTTAATATATATATATATATATATATATATATATATACTCTATATATATATATATATATATATATATATATATATATATATATATATATATATATATATACATATATATATATATATATATATATATATATATATATATATATATATACTATGTATCGATATTACCAAATATCAATTTTATGGATATAAAAAAGTATCGATTTTCGATTTAATCGAACCAACAAATATCGAAAAAAACTCTAAAAAAATTTGTGCTGCTGAAAATTAAATTTTACCATATATATATATATATATATATATATATATATATATATATATATATATATATATATATATATATATATATATATATATATATATATATATATATATATCTCTTTATACTATATACTATGCTCTATATATGCGTGTGAAGTGTGTTAGCACCGAACTTTGATAGGTAATGGAATTATAAAACTATTTAAGATATTTGATTTAAAATTATAGTCCCCTATGGCCGCTAATGGAAAAGAAAAACATTGATTAGTTGCTTATATGTTTATAATTATTTTTAACTTGTTTGATAGTTTACTTTTGGGTCACTTAAAGTAATATTTTGTAAGTGAATAGTTGAACTTTGATTTTTAGTTGGCTTAGTTTATAAATTTTTTGATTTTGGCTTAGCCGCTTTTGATATTTATTTAAGATTACTTACGAGATTGATGAATTTACTTAACAAATTTTGATATTTAAGATCACTTACAAGACTGATGAATTCACTTAGAAAATTGTGATAATTATTTAAGAGCAATTACGTGCCTGATGAGTATACTTAGTGGATTTTGCCATTTATTTAAGTTTAATCGAGTGCCTTTTAGTTAATTTAAGATTATACTTTGATATTCGATCCGTATATTTTGATATTCAATTGAGTTCGCCTGTGGCATAATTTAGATCATTTGGATAGCTATATAAAACTTTCTTACATTCATGTTAAAATTACTTGGCATTCACTTCGATGTATGTTGAGTTGACCTGGTATGAGTTTATTACTTATTTAAGTTTAATCAGTACATCTTTTGAATTGAGTTATAACGTGTTTATTATTTCATAGAGGTGATATTTTATTCATTTTTCTTTAAACCTATTAAAAGTTCCATTGCATTGACGTTGTTTTATTTTACTTGAATTAACTCTGTTCATTGTTAAGGTAAATGCATGTATACTTGACGAATTATTTTCAAATATTTCCAAAATTA
>JABUQX010144212.1:0-16843 GCA_015478945.1 Trachelipus rathkii
TTGTCTATATTAATTTTATTGTACTTAATACTGTGTACAATTTTATTAAGTTAATGAGAATCAATCTCAACTTTAATGAACCCGAATACTTAAATATTGACAACAGTATACGTGTTCACCAGTTAATTACTGAAAGATTACTGAAGTTTTTACTGAAGAATTTCTTTTACTTACTTTGGGCGTGACCAGCCCGCGCATTGATATGATGAAATTTTTAAACCTTTATTAATGACTCATAATACTGATATTTTTATACTGTGGTCTAAATTATAAAATGACCAATATTTAATAGTTTTCTAAATAAATTTTCATAATATATATATATATATATATATATATATATATATATTTATATATTTATATATATATATATATATATATATATATATATATATATATATATATATATATACTATATATATATATATATATATATATATATATATATATATATATATATATATATATATATATATATATATATATATATATATATATATATATATATATATATATATATGTTATTGAGTACAAAGGTAGAGGGTGGATGTCGTGAAGGCATGAGGTGTGGGTTCGATCCGTGGTCGGATCTAGTGCGTTATTGATTTACTGTTCCACTGCTTTAAGGATTGTGAAGTATATGTTTTTAATGAAATTTCTTTTAATTTTATTTAAAGCAAAATGTGTAATGGGATGTTAGTATAGATCACGATGATGGTGAATGGCAATGATTCTTTGCCTTAAACCTAAGTTTACCTGCCTCAGAGTTTGGAAAATCTGACTTCTTTTTATTTTTATTGTTTTGTTACTTTTTTTTTTTTTTTTTTTTTTTTTTGATGGGAATGATTTACTTATCTCTGGGTCTTATCCATTAAAAAAAATCACTGCATTTAAAGTACTAAAATTAGTCTTTTACAGCAAAGATTCACAGAGCAAGTTTAGAAATCTTGGAAACCACAACTTTAAATTATATTACAGACTGATTTTTAAATTACATTTTGGTGAGTAGTAATATTTACCTTTTTCACTTTTTATTATTTAATTTGTTGGCTAAGTTATTTTTGGTACTCGAAGTAGGTTTAAGTTCTTTTTATTGGATAGCAATAATTACTGAGACCAGAATTTCCAATATATTCAAATTGGAAGAAACAAAATCCCCTTTTTTTAAAGTTATACCTTAATAATTATCTAAGAAAATGTTGCATGGGAAACATCGAAAATTTATTTTTACTGGCTAACTATTCTTAAAATAAGAAAATCTAATTCTTGTTCATATCATTTCCTTATATTTTAATTATAATAATTTATGTATGAACCTTCCCTAACGGACACTAAACGATATATATATATATATATATATATATATATATATATATATATATATATATATATATAGATATATATATATATATATATAAATATATATATATATATAAATATATATATATATATATATATATATATATATATATATATATATATATATATATATATATATATATATATATATATATATATATATATATATATATATATATATATATATATATATGCACACTCTCGTAAATAGTGGGCGAGTTCCTAGACACTAAAAAAATTTAAGCATCATATCCGTTAATAATATAAAGTGCAGAGGTTAAATTAATTTTATATAATTCGTCGCAGTCAGGAACAAATCTCGTAAGTCTTTTAGTTAAAACTAAACTTGAAGCCATCAAAGAAAATGCAACATATACCCAACATTCCTTCTTCCAACCCACAGACTTAATATCGCACATTCATTTTTATAAGATTTTTGGATGATTTAATATTAGCATTAGGAGAGAGGTTTTTAAATCATAAAGAAATTATATCTTCCTTGCAATTTGTCTTACCGAGCAGGTGTAATGTACAATATGAGAAGATAAAATATTGTGTAACATTTCACAAGGAAGATCTCGAAAGCACAATTGAAGATTTGGTAAAAGCAGAATGGGATTTATGGAAGTTGAAATGGCATCAGAGCACAGATCGTCCAAAAACAGTAATAAACGGACTGGTTTCTTGTTCGCAGTCACAATTTCCAAATATTTACATCTTGTTGCAAATACTGGCAATTTTACCCGTGTCTACTGCTTCAGTAGAAAGAAGTTTTTCAACCTTTAGTCTTTGTGGATAGGTTTTTGCAAAAATACTATTGGAAAAAAAGACTTACTGGATTTGCCCTCCTCTACATACATTGAAATATTGAAATAAAAATTGAAGATATTATCTCGAACTTTGCTCATACTCATGCCCGGCGATTAAATTTAACAATTTAGGAAAGGTGATTTTAGTAATTTATATATATTATTCTCTTTTTTTTTAGAAATTTAATATTTTGTCCATCCACTTTATATATATATATATATATATATATATATATATATATATATATATATATATATATCTTCTTTCTTTATAATATATATATAATATAATATATATAATATAATATATATATATATATATAATATATATATAATATATATATATATATATAAATATATAATATATATATAATAATATAATATAATATATGTATATAATAATAATAATATATATGTAATATATGTATATATATATATATGTAATAATAATAATATAATAATAATAATAATAATAATATATATGTAATAATAATAATATATATATATATGAAACGATTTTTGTCTGGCCCCCCGAAAAAATTTCTACTGGATGCGCTTAATAATAATAATATATGTAATATATATATATGTATATATATATATATATATAATAATAACTATTTATATATAATAATATGTAATAATGTAATAATAATAACATATATATATATATATCAGTGGCGTACCTTAGTTATGCTTTGGGATGATATATATATATATATATATATAATAACTATATATATATAATAATAATATATATATATAATAATAATATATATATATATATATATATATATATGTAATATATATATATATATGCTGTATATATATGTATATACATAATAATATAATATATATATATAATAAATATATATATATATATAAATATATATATATATAAATATATATATAATAATATAATAATAATATATATATATAATATATATATATATATATATATAATAATAATAATAATAATAATAATATAATATAATAATATAATATATATATGTATATGTAATATATGTATATATATATAGAGACAGGTGTTCAGATTTTTTTTCAAATTTCTTCGTACATTTTCGCCTGAATGAAAAGTTTCGTTCCCGTGGATTCTCGTATTTTTCGTTCGTACAGCAAGGTAATAATGTTACCTTCCCCTTTATATTATTATTATTATATGAAATATAACAAGAAACTATGTACGCCCATAGCATAGAATTTTACTCTTAAGAACAAAGTAGGAAGGCAAATTTCCAAATGAATTTAGTTATTATAATTGCTATTGCTATTGTAGTTGTTTTTCCTTAAATTTATTTTATAAATCAGTTTCTTTTTCACTTTCAAATAAAATTCTAATAATTTATTTTACTTTACAATTATTTTATTAAAAAGACTCAAAAAATATTGGATAGGAGCTACCAACCCTACCCTACCTACCCTATGTATACGCCCCTGATATATATATATATATATATATATATATATATATATATATATATATATATATATATATATATATATATATATATATATATATATATATATATATATATATATATATATATATATATATATATATATATATAAAGAAAATGAACATTCATAAAATGCGAATCAACAGCTTTCACTAGGGAAGCAAAAGCTAAATACAATAAAATATAAAAATCCAAAAATTGCAAGAATTGATAGTAATGAGAGTTGAGTAATTTTGTGCAGATAATTCTTTTGGCAAATAATACCAAAATTACATGGAAATTTTGATGAAAAGTAATCCAATACCAAAATGACATGGGAATTTTGATGAAAAGTAATCCATAAATATAGATTTCAATGTTATACATGTCACTCCTATAACTCCAGCATAAATAATACTTGACACAAAGAAAAACACCTCAAAGTAAATTGTTATTGTATTAATTAAGAATGCTAAACCTTAACAAATGCTTGCAAGATAAAAATCTCTGGACAAGTTTACAAATGTCAACAGCATACTTCTTTATGTATATAAAAGAGAAGCTAAAGATGACCTAAAAGATTACAGTCCAATAAGACTTGCACAAAGTAATTACAACAATAAACAGTATGACACACGGCTTGACTTTAATCATTGACATGAACAAAGATTATTAAGATGTGGTCATAGAACTTCGTCTTTCGTCATATCCAAATAACCTAACAACTAATAAAAAGATTTAATGTATATGAGAAATCACTGGGCATGACTTTCATCGAAAATGAAAAGATATATGACATAGTGAGCTCAAGCTCTGTTGTAAGTTTGAAAACTAAGGGTATTGGGAACCAAACCACATTAACATATAATAATAACCAGAGTCAAACAACAAAAATGAAAATATGCAGGACTTATGACTAGAAGAAATGAAGATAAAAGAAAAAAGGGGAATTAAATTGGTTTCCAGCAAATCTGAAATGTCTTAGGAAACAACCACGTAAAATGTGAGCATATGAAATTAGGAGAACTACAGGAGCAAATTGCCCAAGATAGACAATATTGGAAGTATATAATTTATAGTATTTGTTCACTTCAAGGCCTATAGGTCTTGAAATGAACACATGCAGTCTTATATATATATATATATATATATATATATATATATATATATATATATATATATATATATATATATATATATATATATATATATATATATATATATATATATATATATATATATATATATATATATATATTTATATATATATATATATATATATATATATATATATATATATATTTATATTATATATATATATATATATATATGTATATATATATATATATATATAAATATAATATATAAATATATATATATATATATAATATATATATTTATATATATATATATATATGTGAAATATATATATATATATATATATATATATATATATATATATATATATATATATAGGTTCTACTATATTTTTTGACAGTTGCCAGATTGAAATAAAAAAGTTATATAAAATAAAGATATGAAATGAATAAATAATTAAAATAGTATCTAAACTGTGGTGTTAAAAAAGTTTTCAAAACTATTCTTTTTTTGTTTCTTTATTTATTTTATTTATATTTAGTTTTATATATATATATATATATATATATATATATATATATATATATATATATATATATATATATATATATATATATATATATATATATATATTTTTATATATATATAGCAATATATATATATATATATGTATATATATATATATATATATATTTATATATTTTATATATATATATATATATATATATATATATATATATATATATATATATATATATATATATATATATATATATATATATATATATATATATATATAAGGACAAGTTACTTACACGGCCCAGTAGGGGGCTCGAGCCGACGGGGAATGGAGGGGGGACGAAGCTCCACGACACCTAAGATACTCAAAGAGCGGGCCAGGAGTCCCCGTAGTTCCCGGTAGGCAAAGGAGAGACCCCGAATCTTGCCATCTCTGCGTTCTACCCTTGGGGTATCCTTTAGTAAAAAAAAATAAAGGCCTTGTCCCCATAATCATGAGGAAAAAACATACACAAACATTTAAAAAAAAACACCTGGGCTTTACTAAAGTATAAAAAAAAAAAACGCTGTGGGACTCATAGGTCTATGATTGATGGAGTAGTTTCGGAAGGAGTTCGTAGGCAGCCGTCCTTGAGACCGCGCCGTGAGATACTTTCACCCGGGTTAGGCTCATCGCATCGTCCTAAAATTTGGAGGCGCGCAATGTGGTGACGTAACCTCGTCTACTACGAGGTTACGTATCCGTGGGCCCCCCTAAAAATTGAAATGATCGTAGAAGGTTGAAATTTGGAGAAATGATTCGGTGCCGGAGCCTGAGTCGGAGTCGGACCGGACTCGGATTCGGAGCCGGCATCGGTGCTGGCTCCAGTGCGGTGCAGAGTTAGTAAATATTTGTATAATAATACAGTTTTGGTGTCTTTATATATGTTATCGAACCAGTAGATCTCGAATATGATGGTTATAAGTTCGTAATGGGTGTCTGGGGACCGGGGGTCCCAAGTAGAAATGGACGAAATGAAACTGGCCAGATGAATGAAGAAATGCTGTTCGCTAAAAGTCTTACCACTGACACTAAAGGCTCCTCTATATTCCATGTACTTTTAAATTATTTTAACGAAAAAGACATTCCATTATCTAATATTCTTGCATGTGCTACTGACGGTGCTGCGGCTATGACTGGTCGATATCGCGGTTTTAGTGCACATTTAAAGCAAGCTGTTCCAGGGGTTATGACTGTTCATTGTGTCATTCACCGTCAATATTTAGTTGCTAAAAATTTAAGCGGAAGATTATACGAGTCTCTTAATTGTGTCATTTGTGCCGTCAATAAAATCAAATGCCACTCTTTGAATGATCGTTTATTTCGCCAGCTTTGTGAAGAAAAGAGTGAACAAGATTTGCTTCTGCACACGGATGTTAGGTGGCTTAGCCGAAGTAAATTTTTCGACGATTCTATAACCTCTTTGAAACAGTTATTGAATTTCTCGACACAGCTGACCACAGTCTCGCCAATTCATTAAAAGAAAGACGAACTGATGTTGCTTACCTTTCTGATATTTTTGACAAGTTAAACGAAGTAAATACGAAGCTACAAGGTAAAAAAATGAATTTCATCAAAACAAAAGGGATTATAGGGGCTTTTATAGAGAAACTAAGTCTTCTGAAAAGTAATTTATGCCGTAAAGACTTACGTCAGTTTCCTAATCTTCTAGCTGTTTGGGAGAAAAATGAAATTGCAGGTAATGACTTGGAAGTTTACTGTTTTCACTTAAATAAGCTGAAAGAAGACATGGAAACTAGATTTCAGGATATTATTGCGCTTCAAATACCCCAATGGGTATTCAACCCGTTTTCAACAGATGTGACTGCAACTAATATTTCACAGTCCATGCAGGAGCCCCTAATAGACCTCAAGCATGACAGTGAATGTCAAAATTTATTTAATGAGCTTGGATACGAAGTATTTTGGGCGAAAAAAAAGATTCGTATCCTCTTCTATGGGAAGAAATTAAAGTATTGCTTCTGGCTTTTCCTTCAACGTATCTCGTCGAAAAAGGCTTCAGTGTTGTCACACAATTGAAAAACAAAGCCAGAAACAAATTGGATATTACTCAGAGAGGTGATTTAAGATTATGCCTAAGTACAATCTCTCCTGATATCAATCGGTTATGTGCAAGTCATCAGGCTCAAGGCAGCCACTAGTGTCAAAAATGATGTTTTAATCGTAAAATAAATTTTTCAAGGAATATGGTAAGTACTTTTTTTTAATAATAATAATAATAATAATAATAATAATAATAATAATAATTAATAATAATAATAATTATAATAATAATAATATTACTTTAATAATAATAATAATAATAATAATAATAATAATAATAATAATAATAATAATAATAACAATAATAATAATAATAATAATAATAATAATAATAATAATAATAATAATAATAATAATAATAATAATAATAAAAATAATAATATAATAATAATAATAATAATAATAATAATAATATAATAATAATAATAATAATAATAATAATAATAATAATAATAATAATAATAATAATAATAAAAATAAAAAAATAATTATATATATATATATATATATATATATATATATATATATATATATATATATATATATATATATATATATATATATATATATATATATATATATATATATATATATAGTTTACCTTTTTAAAATATAAAATTTGAAGGGGGGGAATGGATTAAGTCGATAATCTTGAAGGGGGGCTTTGGTTTGGAAAAGGTTGAGAACCACTGCGTCTATATGGTTACTGAAAATTACATTATCATTTATTATTAAGTGATTAACTATGTTTACTTAAATAGATCATTATTATTATTATTATTATTATTATTATTATTATTATTATTATTATTATTATTATTATTATTATTATTATTATTATTATTATTATTATTATTATTATTATTATAATTACCTAACTTTACAATACATTATTACTGCCAATTTTTATTATTATTACCATTATCATTATTAATATTAATAATATCTACTCTTAATACTTTGCATACCAATAATATCAAACAATGTTGAAAGAAGATCAGCTAGCTAGGGTTCAAAGTGACGCACAATTGAGATAATCTTCTACGTTTATTAATAAAATAAATTATAAAAAAAATTCAATATGGATAATATTGTATCACTAAATTCCATAAATGTATATCATTTATTGCACTAAGTTTACATAATGAAACTTAAAATAGATAAAAAATTTAAAAAATTGTATATTTCTATTACTTGGTCAATGATAGTAATGTAAATTGCAATTTTTGAATAAAAGTTTAAAAACTGTTAGTTAATCCAATGATTTAATCTTCAGCAGTAAATATGTATATGATCATGTACCAAAACTGTAAACTATTAATTAAGCCTGAAACTGTTAAAAATATATATTATATAATGTATGATATACCTTATATAATATATATGTTTATTTTATATATTTATATATTTTTTATTGTTTTATTTTTATTATTATTTTTTTATTATTATTATTAGTTTAAGATTTTGAAATAATAACCTTTTCTTAATAAAAAAAAAAAAAAACTAATATATGAATGAAATTTATTTATTTATTTATTCAATTTTGATATAAAAATTAATAATAATAAAAAATAAAAAAAAAAAATTTAAGTGAACAACTCAAAAAATTTATATTTGATCCCATTTCACATTCTGATTTGTTTACATATAAATGAATCCTCAAGCGAAAGCTCGAATCATGCTTAGCTCTGCAAATTGTGATGCAAGAAATTGACGAGGAATAAAAATTAGGATTGGCAGAGTGCCAGACCCTTTATACCATCTAAAGGAGCAAGACTTGTGTTCTTTGCTCTGCCTATTTAGGCAATAACAAACATATTATTAAAGAATCATCAACAAGTCAGTGGCCACTGATAATAAAAATAGTAATACCTAATAAAATACTATATAATATTTTATTGTTTTTCGAGATAAAAAGAAAATCTGGATTGGGACCTACTACCCCATGTATAAGATAAGAAGGCCAGCTTAGAAGAGGGCCCCATCATTTTTTGTTTAACCATATTACCATACAGAAGATGTAATTCAGTTTCCTACTTGGAAACTTCCAACAAAGGTGAGATCATTTTTTAAAGATTTGGTTTTTGATTGCTGTCTAATCCAATCTTGGTCTCCCTTCATTTGATAGTAAATGAATTAGGGGGTGAAAGGGGATCTAACTATTATAATATTAACTAATTTGCTTAACTATAGATTGAATAAATAAATAAATTTGAATTTCATATTTTTGAATAATAATAATAATAATAATAATAATAATAATAATAATAATAATAATAATAATAATAATAATAATAATAATAATAATAATAATAATAATAATAATAATAATAATAATAATAATAATAATAATAATAATAATAATAATAATAATAATAATAATAATAATAATAATAATAATAATAATAATAATAATAATAATAATAATAATAATAATATAGAAGAGCCTATAAAATCCTATCCTTTCAGATAAGGATTGGCTCTGGATTGGGAAATAATAGGAAGCATTTTGGTATCAACAGAAAGAAGGAAATCAGCAAGTTAGAGAAGAGTCTATTCCCCATTATATAAAAATTTCCTATAAATAAATAATTTTAATTATCTATAATCTCCTTCAAATTCAATGTAAATATACAATTAATTTTTTATAGTAAATTTAAAACTAAAAATTCTTTGAATTCTCCCCTTCTCTAATTATTTTCTTCATTAATTTCATGCATATTTTCTGTTATGGCGCAGTCGACAGGATGGTCCTTTCACGCCAAGTAATTGCTGAGTTCCTTCTGTCTGGTATATGGTCTTAGAAAAATATATAGGGCCTATTAATACTGTGTTAAAACTATAAACATTGGTATTAATAATAAATAAAATAGGGTCTCATAAAAAAAAAAATAAATAAATAAATAAATAAATAAATAAATAAAATATATATACTGTATATTTAGTAGGTATACTTATGTACTGTATAATAATACTGTGTATATTTATTATAAATATTACTACCTATTAAGCATATAAAAACAATAAGCCTGTATAAAAAAAATATAGGATTAAAAAAAAAAATAAAAAAATAAAATAAAAAAAAAAAATTTGATATACAATATTTAAAACATTTTACATAGATTATTTTTCAATATGGATGTAGTGGACCCAAATATAGAATTAAAATTTGTTGAAGAAATAATTAGTGATGGGGCAAGCCCAACCTCATTATTTCAACAAGTTTTATCTCTAGTCAAACAAAGAGGGACAAAAAGGGCCATTGTTACAAAATTGATAAATAAGATCACAGCTGATATAGATTTATATACTGATAATGAGTTAAAGGGTCTCATCTTAAATTTAAAAACAAAATTAAAAGAAATTTCAGAGTTGGACAATAAAATAATAAATGTTTACGCTGACTGTCAAGAATTCACATTTGAAAGCGCAGATAAAATTTGTGAAAAAAATGAGTACTATGCCTTTGGCATCTCATCTCTCATAAGTGAGCTTGAAAATAAAATAAGCCCTATGCAAAATATTTCCTCAAATAATGCTCATATTGAAACTGGTTTCTCTGGTTTAAAAAGACCCGAGCTTCAGCTTCCTGAATTTGATGGAAAACCTGAAGACTTTGATAGGTTTATAAAAAACTTTGAGGAAATAATGGATAGGGAGAAATACAATAAATTTGCTAGACATTCTTGTCTAATGAAACAACTCAAAGGGCCAGCTAAAATTTTAATACAAAAAAGCCCTATGGCAGATATGGATTATGATATGGCAAAAAATTTGCTTAAAACCGCCTTCAGCAATAAAACAACAATTTTCAGTAATAGAAAAAATCATAAAATTAAAATTAACTAATGACTTTTACACATGGGTTAGTGAAGCTAAATTAATAGAAAGCCAAATAGATAGCTTAAAAATAACTAGTAAAGTGATTTGTCAATACTTTTTGTGGAATAGTTTGCCAGAACAATATCAAACCCAATATATAAACATTACAAATAATACTTATCCAAATTTAGATGAAATTTTAAATAATGCATTTGAAGTTCATAATAGAATAGGTAAGAGTGGGTTAGTAAATACAAAATCAAATGCAAATACATACACTACTAAAACTACATCACAATTTGAGAAAAAAACAGTAGCTTTAGCTACTAACATTGATGTGAATCAAAAACAAAAAACAAACACTGAAACAACAAAAAGGGTGGGTTGTTCCATTTGTCAAACATTACAAACCGCAGATTGTATGGACCATAAATTGTATAGTTGCCCAACTTTCAAAACACCTGAATCCAAATTGCAAAAAATTAAAGAATTGGGAGGTTGTATTAAATGTGGGTACTTAAATCATAAAATTGAAAACTGTAGGTTTAAATTTAATGCGAAATGTAGAAATTGTAATTCATGGCACTCCGCATTTTTATGTATTAAAAAACAAAGTGGACCTAATTCAACTCAAAAACCAAAAAACAATAAAAATAAAAATAATGCACAAGCAGAAACATCAACCAATGTTGTGGAATTAAATGTTACTCCTGTAGAAAATCCTTCTTCAGAACAAGTAGCAAATTGTTTATTATTAAGTTCCTTAAATGTAACAAGCAGTCAAAATATAACTCTTCCTACCTTCACCACCACTTGTATAAATAAAAACAATAACAACCAAGACTTGCGGGTTTTATATGATTCTGGGTCTGAAATAAATTTTATATCTCAAACAGTAGCACAAAAAATTAAATATAAAGTTGTACAGTCTGAAATAATGCTTAATGTAAAGGGTTTCAATGAAAGCAAATATTACAAAACTTCTATTATAGAAGTTGATATAAAAATAAATAATAAAAATAACAGTATTGTTGCAGCTGTAGTCCCTTCAATACAAACCAGAGTGAATATACCTTCCCCTCAAATTGTAAAGGCATTTGAGGAACATAAAATACCTTTAGCTGATAAGCACCTAAGAAATAAGAATAATAGGGAAATCCATATACTATTAGGTGTGAATGGAGCCCACATAATACCAATAAATGCATGTTCATTTGGGTTAACAAACAACAGTTCACTGTTATATTACACTTCTTTAGGAATCTTATTAGCTGGGGACTTGAATAAATTAATAAAAAATTTGCCATATTTGAAGTATATAAAGAAATTTACAGAGCAGGCTGATTTGCTCGCAAAAAATGTCAAAATAGAAAATAAGATGGAATGACTAGAAATGGATTACTCTATCTCATCTCTAGCTCAAAATAATAATACTAGCATAGAATTGGATGATGATCTAGTAAATAAAAATTTAAATGATTTATTAAATTACGATAATTTTGAATGTCCTAAAATATTCTCAGAGTTAGATATGGAACTTATAAAATACTTGATTACAAATACACATGTCGATATGGATACAGGTCGATTGATAATGCCTTGTTTATGGAATAATAAATTAATAAAATTTTTGCCAAATAATTTTTATTTGGCTAATTCTGTATTGAAATCAATACTTAAAAAATATAAAAAAGAGCCTCTAAAATTAGAAGCGTACAATAATGTCATAATTGACCAACTTAACCAAGGTATCATTCAACCTGTTGAAATAAATACAGTAAAAAATAATAACAAAGTTTCATTTTTAGCTCATAATGCAGTATTTAGAGATCATGTAGAAACGACAAAATGCAGAATTGTATATTTGTCGAACCTATGTGATAAAAACCAACCAACTAACTTATCACATAATAATGTTAGCTTACCAGGACCTAATTTAAATAATAGATTGGATATTGCATTAACACTACTTAGGTTTAATAAGTATCTGCTGGTATTCGATTTGGAGAGGGCTTTTCACCAGATTAAATTGCCTTGCGAGGATACAGAAAAATTCCATTTTTTGTGGTTCAAAAATATAAAAGAAAATGATTTTAGTATTGTTTCTTATAAATTAATGCGACTTCCGTTTGGTATTAGATGTAGCCCTTCCATTCTCATGGTAGCACTTTACATAATATTAATATTGCATGTTCATACTTGTGATGAGTTTGAATATGAACTTAGGAAGATTTTGTATAACCTGTCTTATATGGATAACTTAGGTTATTCTTCATCTTCTGAAAGTGAAATTATTCTTGCTTATCATAGGTCTCATGTAATATTTAACAATTATGGGTTCAATTTGCAACAATTTCATAGTAATTCACCAGAGTTTAAAAAATTAAATTATAGTGAGTTAGACAATAATAGTAGTGTGGATGAGCCTATAAATGATCACGTAAAACTATTGGGAATGATGTGGGATACTCATAGTGATACCTTGTATAATAAAAATAATGAAATGGATCCCAAAGCAAACACTTTGAGATCTATTTTATCTACTATAAATGGTCTATTTGACCCACTAAATATTGGGCTTCCTGGGAAGAATAGAGCAAAATTATTTTTACATAAACTACAAAATAATAAAGATATAACTTGGGACAAAAAATTAGATAGTAATTTACTAAAAGAATATAAAAATATTTGCTCACAATATAATAAAAGTAAAAAACCAGAACTAAAAAGATTTATTGGGGATTATGCTTCTTCATATAATATTATAGCATTTACTGATGCTAGTAAAGACATTTATGGTAGTGTCTTGTATTTACAAAATACAAATAGTAGTGAGCTGCATTTTTTGTGTGCAAAAAATAAATTAATTTCAAACAAAAATACTAACAGATCTATTCCAGTTCTAGAGCTATTTGCTGTAAAATTTGGAGTACAATGTCTAATAGAAATGTTTGACAATTTAACTAATACTTTCACACCTTTAAAAATAAATAAATTACATTTATATACTGATTCAATGGTAACATTGAATTGGATTATAAATAAAATTGAAAAATTAAACAAAATTGAAAGAAAAGGAACCATTATAAATAATCAGCTGAATTTTATTGAAACTGCATGTGAAAAACACCCGATAACTTTTCATCATTGTGAAGGATCTCAGAATCCTAGTGATTATGTTACTCGATGTGTTTCATACAAGGTTTTGTTAAAAAATTCAACCTATTTGAATGGGCCTATATTAAACCACAATAATGAAAGGTTAAAAGTCACTGTTCCAAATCCCTTATATAATAATAATACAGATTTTAATATTTATAATATTCAAACTTTTTCTTTTGTACCCTTATTTAAATTAGATAGGTTTTCTTCTTTGAATAAACTATTTAAGGTTTCACACTATGTAAGAAAATTTATTCATAATTTAAAGCTTAAAGTACATGAGAAAAACCCCACTTTGTTTTCCAATTGTGACCCTAAGGCAATATGCTCATATGAAGAAAGTTGTAATGTCATTTTTAGGCAATATCAGCTAGAAAATTTTTCAGAAACATATCAATATTTAATAAACCCCCCAAAAAATAAAGAGACAAATTTGGTCACACAACTTAATCTTTTTCTTGATAAAAACAATATAATTAGAGTAAAGAGTAAATTTGCAAACTTAGATGCTGATTTTAATCAAAAAAATCCAATATTATTACATAAAAATCATTCACTAACTGATATAATAATTAAAGAATTACATGTAAAAATGAAACATGCAGGTGTTTATAAACTTCTAGCTATAATAAGAAAGGAGTTTTATATTCCAACAGCATATTCAGTAGTTAAGAAAAATATTAAAAATTGCATAAAATGTAAATTAATGTATGGCAGAACCATAAAAATTAATCAAAATCATTACAAAGATTATAGGATAAATCCATCACAAATTCCATTTAGAGAAATATTTCTTGACCACATTGGACCTTTTAATATAAAAATAAATAATGTAGTAGAGAAGATTTACATATTAATTATAACTTGCACATATACCAGAGCTGTAAACCTTATTCTATGCAAAAATGTAGATAATAAATGCTTTATCTCTGCTTTTCAATTTCATGTGTTTGACTTTGGATTCCCACAACTTATAGTTAGTGACCAGGGAAGTAGTATAATAAGCTCAGTGCAAATTATTAAAGATTTTATTAATGACATAGAGGTAAAAAATTATTTAACTCTCCATAATATAAAGGTTTTAGAATTTTCACCATACCCTGGTAAAGCTAGTTTTCTAGGAGGTTTAGTTGAATCTTTAGTCAAACAGGTTAAAAATATTATCTATAGTGCTATAGGAAAAAATATATTAGAGCAGGATGAGTTTTCTTTATTAGTTAGGGAAACAAATATGCTTATAAATAAAAGGCCGGTAGCATTTAAGCCAATATTAAGAAACCCTGAGGTGGATCCAAATATCCCATTTGCAATAACACCGGAGATATTGCTGAAAGGATATGAGGTTCCAGCTTTGGTTGTTTCTTCTCATTTATTTCATGATGGTGCAGATCATTCAGATGATCCTGATTGGTCTCCTTGTGAACCTGATCAGGATCAGTTATATTTGACTTTTCAAAAATACAGAAAAGTGAAATCTAATTTGAATGATTTGTACTATGATGAATTCTTAGCAAACTTACAATATCTTGCCACTAATCAGCAAGACAAATATAAAAATAAAAAACACACTTCACTGGGAATTGGAGATATTGTTGCTGTAAAAGAAAAATTTACTAAACCATACTTTTACAGCATGGGAACAGTACAAGAAATAAAAAATAATGATTTAGGAGAAACTGTTTCTGTAAATATTAAAAAATCAAATCAAGAAATTATAACCCGACACATATCGGATATTATATTATTAATAAAGTATACCAATTTTCATGAAAATCTGCCAGAAACAGTTTCCACCCCTAATGATAAGAACAATGATGCTGACAGTAGAGTAAAAAGGAAAGCTGCAGTTCAATGTAGAGAGCTACATAAAAAGCTCATAGACCAAGGGCAACTTTAATATCTCCAACTATATAATAGTCAAATGAATATCTGTGTCCTTGTTTAACAGGGACATGATATATATATTTGAATAAAAACAATGTAAAATAAATTTGGTTTCCAAATTTAGTTTACATATTCATCAAAATTAAATTCTTAATAGAATTTAATTTTGGTCCCCTCCCAGTGTTAAAAATATATATTATATAATGTATGATATACCTTATATAATATATATGTTTATTTTATATATTTATATATTTTTTATTGTTTTATTTTTGTTTTATTATTTTTTTTATTATTATGGCCACTGGAAGTTGAAGATTTTGAAATAATGACCTTTTCTTAATACAAAAAAAAACTAATATATGAATGAAATTTATTTATTTATTCAATTTGATATAAAAATAACATTAATAATAATAAAAAATAAATATAAAAAAAATTTAAGTGAACAACTCAAAAAATTTATATTTGATCCCATTTCACATTCTGATTTGTTTACATATAAATGAATCCTCAAGCGAAAGCTCGAATCATGCTTAGCTCTGCAAATTGTGATGCAAGAAATTGACGAGGAATAAAAATTAGGATTGGCAGAGTGCCAGACCCTATATAACATCTAAAGGAGCAAG
>JABUQX010144213.1:5000-12500 GCA_015478945.1 Trachelipus rathkii
ACAAGCACACACACACATACTAACTCTCCCTCACTCTCACACACATACACACTCTTAATATCTCTCTCACACACGGTATTATACTTTCTCCACCCCTTCCAGCGACACATTTATGATTAACAATATAAAATTTTCTAGATGTGTAATTTATTTAAAAGTGTAATTTACTAAAGGTGTTATTTAGCTTAACGCTAAGAAGGCATAGTTCTCCAAACTTGCACTTTCGATCCTTCAACTTGTTTAGGTATAATCTATTTCATCTTTGCTTAAAAACTTGTATCTTTCCTCATTAGAATCTTCAATCTGTCATAAAACAGTAAATCCCATTCGATTCTCTCAAGAATCCTTTTGTTGCTATAGTCTCAGTACTTTCCATAATTTCGAATCTGTTCTAACTAAGCTCAAAAAATTACAAACATCTTACTTATAATAAGAAATTTGATAGACATTATAACTTTTTTAGGTATGGTCGAATAGTGTTCTTATTTCTCTTCTCCCTGACTGTTGGCTCTTTGCAGTTGGGCAGTTTGCTGAATGTTTTGCTGTGGGGCGAGACATATCGAAATTTTTGAGAGTCATGGTTTAAGCTTATCTGTTTCGATATCCATCATTTTATTTTCTTTGATAAATACTTACTGATTTTATTTCCGGTCTTTATACAACTACCATCATTTAATGGTCTCTATCCGTTGCTTCGACACCTATTCACTCTTACAGCCACGAATCCACCCTTTATTACTATTTTTATCTTGAAAACTGTCTAAAACATCCCATAAATAGCTGATACTAGATGGGAGGAATTGTATAAAACCGACTTCTGAAGTATCTCTCGTGTTCAATTGATGCAGAGCAAGATAAAGCTTCATCACACCACTCCAGTTACTTATAGGTATGGAGTACGCCTCCCATCTCTCAAGTGGATTTATTCTCTTATTCTCGCTGATTCTCCATCATCTATTTCAAGTCGCCGAGAAACCCCATATCTATCCTTAGACTATTTTTTATAAAATTGTACAGTTTATTTGCATGCTTTTGCCTAATTTCTACTCCTTTGAAAAAACACACAAGTGATTGGTCTTTCCACATAATCCTGTCCTTTCCCTGCCCAATACCCCTGACTCCAATTTTAATAACTGATAAAGGATATGTTTATTCTTTCATTCAATTTGGTGAATAAAAACTGGACCACACCACTATTCCTTCTTTAGTATTCTCTAATTACCTTATATACAGTGGTGAGCTGGATATATAATATATATAATATATATATATATATAATAATAATAATATATATATGTATAATAATAATAATAATAATATATATATAATATATATATAATAATAATAATAATATAATATATAATAATAATATATATATATATATATATATAAAGGAATATATTATGTATGTATATATATATATATGTATATAATAATAATAATAATATATATGTAATAATAATAATAATATATATATAATATAATAATATAATAATAATAATAATAATAATAATAATAATATAATAATAATAATATAATATATATGTATCGAAACAGGCTCAGTGGCTTTCTACTCTGAAATATATAACTATGCATAATAATAATAATATATATATATGTAATAATAATATATATAATATATATATATATATATATATATGTAGAGATATATATATATATATATATATATATATATATATATATATATCAGCGGCGACTCCAGTAACTTTTTACTACTCGGGCTCTCTCTCTCTCTCTCTCTCTCTCTCTCTCTCTCTCTCTCTCTATATATATATATATATATATATATATATATATATATATATATATATATATATATATATATATATATATATATATATATATATATATATATATTTTATATATATACTCCTCACTCTGCTATAAATAGATAGATAGATAGATAGATAGATAGATAGATAGATAGATAGATAGATAGATAGATAGATAGATAGATAGATAGATAGATAGATAAATAGATAGATAGATAGATAGATATCGTACCCTAATAATATTTGGTTTAAATAACTGTAATTCCTATTAAATTTACAACTCATTCCCCAATTCTCCCTTCCCCTTTCAGCCTTGTCCCACATCCCCCCCTCTCCATAGTCGTCAATCTTTAAAGCTCTAAAAATAAATTCATCGATTGTGAGAAAAGCAAATAATAGCGCAAACAAACAAACTCTTTCTGCAAGAAAACAAACAAGCGAAGATAAACAGGGACTAAATGCAATTTTGATTGACAGGTGTTCAAAGGTACACTGTCTAAATCAATAACCTTTTTTTTTTGTTAGTTTTTTTTCTATTTCTTTCTTTTCATTTGGTTAATTAGTAAATAAACGTATAATTTAGAAAGGTATTCGTGGGCATTTAGACTGGATACTTGGGTTAGATAAAGTTATTCTAGGTGTGGTCAGATATGGCTTGGCTAGATCTAGTTGCACATGGTTATGTTAGGTCTGGTTAGAAGAGGTTAGACTAGATCTTGTTACATATGGGTATATTCGGTCTGGTTAGACAGGGTTAGGCTACATCTGGTTACATATGGTTATGTTAGGTCTGGTTAGATAGGATTAAGTCGATCTAGTTAGTTATGGTTATGTTAGGTCTAGTTTGATATGATAAAATTAGATATGGTTGGAAATTGCTATGCTTAGGTTTGGATTGATATGGTTTTGGTAGATCTGGCTAAATATAGTTATATTAGGCCTGCCTGGTAAGATATGCTCATGCTAGGTCTAAGATAAGGATAGGTTATTTCTGGTAAGATCCTAAGTTAGTTCAAGTTAGGTTTAAAAAGTTAGCTAGAATTTACCACCAAATATTGGAAGTTTGCAAATGTCTATAGCAAATAAATTTTCAATCAGATTTTCTTTTTCAATTGTAAATAATAATAATAATAATAATAATAATAATAATAATAATAATAATAATAATAATAATAATAATAATAATAATAATAATAATAATAATAATAATAATAATAATAATAATAATAATAATGGTCAGAGTGTCTAAAGCTGACATCATGTAACTCGAGAACAGCAGCACCTACAGTAAAACAAATTACATATTTGGAATCAGCGGAAAATTCTAAGGAGGGGTTTTTAATTTTTTTTTTTTTTTTTTGCATTTATTAGTTGGAAATATTTAAAAAAATAATTTTTTTCACGATTTAGGGGGCTCGAGCCGACGGGGGACAGAGTGAGGACGAAGTCCCCGCGTCGTCCACCGGGAGGCCGAGAGACTCCGACTCCTGCCATCTTTGCTGTTTACCCTATGGTATTCTTTTAGTTAAAAAAAAGAGAATAATTTTACTTCCCTTTGGTATTATTCGTCCCCCCCTCTGTCCCCCTTCGGCTCGAGCCCCCTAAATGGGGGAAATTGCGAGCTTGCGAGCTGAGCTAGTCAAATGAGTGTCTTACGTTGTTGTTTAATCACGGCACAAAAAATTCGAAAAATTCTCTTCTTAAATAATTAATATTAACATAATAGTATATAGATATAAATAATAATAATAGCTTAAATTTTTATAATAAATTGTTAATTTAGTTGTGTAGCTCTAAAGTAATTATAGTATATAGTTTTTTCTCATTGGTGTTTACTTTTATTTTCATCACCGAACAAAAAAGTAGAGGAAAGCGGGACAAAAAATGGCAAGATTAAAAATAATAGTATATATATATATATATATATATATATATATATATAAATATATCTATATATATATATATATATATATATATATATATATATATATATATATATATATATATATATATATATATATATATATATATATATATATATATATAACAAAAAATGTCACCCAAACGATTAGCCCCCAAGAAACCAAAAGGGGCATCTTCCAAAAATAGCCCCTCATCTGCCCCTCCCCCATCACCACTTGGGAGTTGACGGCCTCTGGTGGTGGGGTTGGTGCAGTCAAGGAATTGCCAAACTGTTCCGATGCACGGTCTTCTTTCTTCATTAATTTCTGCAACCTTCGCGATCTTAAATCAAATTTCCACTTGTTGAACATCACCTCTCCTCCTGCAAATCTCATCTCTTATTCTTAACCGAATCTTAGGTGTTTGAGCGTTCTGACATTAGACCCTACTCTGTTCCCCATTTTTGTCTATATCTTCAATTTTCTGTCAAAGGTGTGCCCAAAGATGTTTCTTTTCGTGCCTCTCATAACACAAGCTACTACTATATTCGTCTGTTTTTTATATCTGTCTCCTAACTCAATAAACTATTCTAAATTCTTCGACTAATCAAACTTCAAATTAGAATACATTTTCCCTTCTTCACCTGTCTCTGAAATCATCATTCTTGGTGATTTCAACGTTCACCACCTCCAATGGTTTTCCTCTAACTCTTAAGATACAGCTGGTGAGCTTGCCTACCACTTTTCTGTTTAGAATAACCTATAGCAGTTGGTGCAGCTACCTACTCGTATCCCTGATCATCCAACATCCTAGGCCTTTTCCTAACCTCTAAATTCTAATCCTTCTTCTTATTTTCTTAAGCACTTTCCTCCTCTGGGTTTCCCCAATCACCTCCTTATATTTGCATCCTCTTCTATCTCTTCAAATTACCCTCAGGAAAGACTTCCAAATACGGCGAGGACTTGTGGTCTTTCTTCTTGGATTTCCCATGGAATGACCACTGTTTTGGTGGTAGGGGTTCCTCGTAGTGTGAAAAGCGCATAACCGAGTTGACTTTCTCCGATATGGAAGAGTACATTCCATATTCTTTCACCTCAATTAAACCTAACAAACCTTGGTTAGACTCTGTTTGTTCTCATGTTATTCGTTACAGAGACGCTGCTCTCAAGAATTAGAGTCGTCTTCAAGCTCCAGAAACTCATGCAGCTTATTTTTCATCCCGGAATCGCACAAAATTTATTCTTCGTAACACTAAAAACTCTTCTCCGTAGAAATGCCATTTTCCTGGTTCCTCTTCCTCAGGCTCTTTCTGATATTTATTAGCAAATTGTGTCATCTCTAACTTTGCTTCTTCCTCTATCCCTCCTCAAGTATTTTCCGACGGTACAATTGTAGTTATGCCTTCTGCTAGATCTGAGCTCAAACCTTTGCCTCTAATTTCACTTTAGACGATTCCGAAGCTATTCCTACTCCTCCATCCCTTCCAACCTCTTCAGCACCTCCACCCTCTCCACTCCTTCCAACCCCTCCACCCCCTCCATCTACTTTATGCCTAATATTATAATTTCTTGCAAAGGTGTTATTTCTCCTCTCTCTGATATTAACACAAAGATGGAGTATGATTCGAATGCATTCCTCCTGCGGTTCTCAAAACTTATGCTTCCGAGGTTAAACCCTTCATTGATAAATTACTTTGTCTGTCTTTCCACTTCGACTTTCTCTTCCTGCTGAAAACGTGCGCTTCTTCAACCTGTGTCGAAGAAGGAGGAACCCTCTCAATCCTACAACTATCGTCGTATCTTTCTGTTCTTTCTAAGATTTATATCCTTAACAGGAAGATTTGAAAACATTTTAAATCTTCTAATCTTGTCTCTCTGATCGGCAGCATGGCTTTCGTAAGAAACGCTCAACCGGTGATTTTTCTCTTCTTTTTAATTCTTGGTCCTCTTTAATTTGGTATTTCGGTGAGTCTTTCGCTGTGGTGATAGACATATCAGAAGCTTTCAATAGAGTCTGGCACAAAGCTTTGATTTCTAAACTTCCCTCTTTCTGTATCTATCCTTCTCTCTGTGACCTTCTCTCTCTGATCTCCTTTCCGGTCGTCCTATATAGTATTTGTTGTAGACAGCCACTGTTCATCTTTTAAATCTATAAATAGTGGTGTTCCTCTACTTTTTATTAATAACCTCCTCTCTATTACTTTTTCATCTATCCACTCCTATGCTGAGGACTCGACCCTTCATTACTTCTTGCATTTTGAAAGTCATCCCTAACAACATCAATCAGTTTGTTCTAAAGAGTCAGCCTTGGACCAACTACTCTCTCATCTTTCTCGAAATAATAATTGTGGCATTGAGAACAAGGTTGTTTTCAATAGCTCAAAAACTCAGTTCTTTAATATTTCAACTAGACATAATCTTTCATATATCTATAACACCTTCGAAAAAACCCAACTCAAACCTTCGTCTGTCCTTAATATTCTTCGCGTTTCTTTTTCTCGTGATCTTAATTGGAAGGATGACATTACTCCTCATTCTGAGCAAACTTCTAAAGTTGCTTGCTCTTTGTAGAGGTATCATTTGCCCTTGTATGAAGTATGTCTAACACATCTGCTCTCTTAAAAAAAAGTTTCAAGTTAGAACTCTTTTGGGTTCCCGCGTTCCCTCGTATTTAGAACCCTTTTTGGGTATCATTTGGAATCCTTTTGAAGGGTTACAAAAAGAACCTTTGCAAAGGGATAGATAAATAAAACATTTTTTTTCTTTAATTAAATTACGAATGATGTTTTAAAAACCTTTATATTTCTGCTTTTAATATTCTTTAGTCCTATTACGGGATAAATTTCCGAGATAATACTATATAAAAATATGCAAGATCTACTTTATTTAAAACTGCTAAAATCAATTTCTTTTACATAGGAAACCCTTTTGCCACGTGAAGAACCAAAATAAAATGTGAGAAACCCTTTATCATCTTGACGAACCATTAGTTCTACTTAGACCTCCATTGGTTCTAAATTGAATTCTATTGAACCTTTTTATTCTAAGAGTGTAGGATGTTCCATTACGTAACTTTTCTTGAAAATGTGGAGTCTCGTGCTTTTCGTCATATCAGCATTCCTCCTTTTTTCATTATCTCTCTCTCTCTCTCTCTCTCTCTCTCTCTCTCTCTCTCTCTCTCTCTCTCTCTCTCTCTCTCTCTCTTTCCTGTCTCTCCCTACCCATCGAATTGCAAAATATTGCCTCATTCTCCTTATTCTATTGCTATTACAATGGACACTTCTCTTCTGAATTCTTCAGTCACATACCTCCTCCATTGAGAAGGGCTCATGCGACAAGCCTTTCAACACAGTCTCATCCTTTCCCTATCAGACTCTCTAACCCCAGACTTAACAGCTATGCTCAATCTTACATGTACTCTACTGGTAAAGTCTGAAACACACTCACTCCTTTTATCTATTTTCTCAACTACCTTTAAATTGCACACTTTTTAATGCCGTGTATCTTGCCTTGTCGGTCTTTAAATTGGATCTGTCCTCGGAACTTCCCTCAACTCTTCTGAAATTTGGCCTTTGCCCACCACATGAGACATTATATATATATATATATATATATATATATATATATATATATATATATATATATATATATATATATATATATATATATATATATATATATATATAAATGATGCTATACTATATATATATATATATATATATATATATATATATAGAGAGAGAGAGAGAGAGAGAGAGAGAGAGAGAGAGAGAGAGAGAGAGAGAGAGAGAGAGAGAGAGAGCGGA
>JABUQX010144214.1:0-20000 GCA_015478945.1 Trachelipus rathkii
CGTACTTCGTTCAGTCAGGTGGGTGTTTAGCCGTTTCGCATTTATCGTGAAACGCTCGCGTTTTTCGTGCGCCCGCTTCACTCTTATCCTCAAACACGTTACCCGCGCTTCTGAAAAGAGCTTTTCTGAAAAACTTTTTAAACTTTGAAGACCTGTAGAACTTTATATAGTATATTCCTATTTTACTTAGTAAATTTGTTTATTGATCCGCTTATCCAAATTTTTGGCTTACAGAACTAAGAGCTCACAGTATGGATATGACAAGATTGCCAGATACTTCTAGAGAGACTCCACTTGTTAATCAGACAAGTTTTCAGTAGAATATGTAGGTGTAGCGGAAGTCAGAAAAGTTCGGTTCATTGGAGCTCCGGTCAGAACTTTTCCGGGATTTCGGAAAGTTCCAGTTTCGGCCGGAACCAAAATTCTAGTTCGGTACATCCTAATATATATATATATATATTATATATATATATATATATATATACTATATATATGTTTCTATATAACATATATATATATATATATATATATATATATATATATATATATATATATTTATATATCACATATATATCTTTACTATATATATATATATATATCCTATGGGAATGAGAGCTTTCCCTTCGACTTAGGTGATGTTCTTCTACATACTGTTTCCAGAGTATGTTGCTCACCTCAACCCAATCTGTGGAGATCCATGGAGGACAAAGATAAGGATAAAGTATGTATATATATATATATATATATATATATATATATATATATATATATATATATATATATATATATATATATATATATATATATATATATATATATATATATATATATATATATATATATATATATATATATATATATATATATATATATATATATATATATATATATATATATATATTCTCTACAAAAAATATCAGTGGACAATCGTTAATTGCTAGTTACAATGACTATGAGGATGATGATGAGTTTCTAGAAAGAACTGCAGTTAAAAAATTATTCTTAACTTTTTTACATTTTTTAGTTTTCAAGTGAATGGCGGAAAAACTGGACCTTATAGACAAACACCAATATAATTTTTGGATTCAGCGCAAAAAACTACATAAGAAACAAGTCTTAAATACAAGTCAACAAAAATTTGTTCCCCAGTGTTATTATTTTTATTATTAATTATTAATATTTTTATTACGTCGTTTAGGGTCTCTCTTAAAAAAATCTCTTGCAAATTGCTCGTTAGGTTTAGGTCGGATGATCTAGGAAAGAAAATGGAAATATTTTTCACCATTTTGAGAAAGTTGTCGGACTGGGTGAAAAGGCTAGTATCATTTGTATTCACGATTTCTAGTTCCGTAATATTCGACAATGGTTTTAGTCGTTGTTTCGTTAAATCGGTTATTCTGTTCACTGGAAACTGAGCTTTTTTAGCAATTTTTTTTTTTTCATTTTACATGTGGTGCAGTGCCACAAAAGAGCTGCATAACTAAAAACAATACAATTTTCTTCACTGCGTCAAAATTAAGTACATAAACAAGTATCTGATCATAGACAACATATATATATATATATATATATATATATATATATATATATATATATATATATATATATATATATATATATATATATATATATATATATATATATATATATATATATATATATATATATATAACTGCTGCTCTTATATATATATATATATATATATATATAAACAGCTCACACTCACATGCCGACAAGTGACGAACCTGGGCCTCTCGCTTAGTTAGGCAAGTGCTATACCATTAGGGTACTGTGCTATTTTGGCTTGATCCGTTGATTCTTGAACTATGCAAAGAAAATCTTCCTGTGTGTCAACTGCGCCGAATATACATTCTTTATATATTAGTATAAACTTTTTAAAACCTAGTTCCAAAGCATGTTTTATTAGTTTAAATTTTCCAAAATAACTAAATTAAAATACTGTTAGTTACTCAATTTATTTTACTTAATTAACTTTCATTTTATCAAAAACAACCAAGAAAAAAATTTTGCTGCTCTTCCTTTATTTAAAATAAATTTTAATTTTGTTTTAATTTTATAAAATTTTGTACTTGTAATTCTTTTTCTAAAATGATTTTACGCAGTTTAATCATATGTTCACTCAGAAACAATCTATTTCCCAGCACTCAAACTTCCAAGCCCTTATTACCAGCTCTTGTAGTTCTTGGTCATTTTCTCTAATTTCTTTCTTCTGAATCTTCCCTTTTCTTTTTTCTTTTTCCTTTCTCTTTTCAGCAGTCGGCTCTAATATAGCATGTAGCATACTATAGAATGGATTATAATTAATATGCCTTTTAATCCTTTCAATTAACAAAATAGAAAAATACAAGTATACATCAGACTTGAAATGGAATGTAGAGAGGCAACATCCTTAGTCTCTTTTTTTTCTAAAATGATATATTATCTCTTTAAATATTTTATTTTCCTATGAAGTTGATTGTGCACTTTGGCTTCTGACTCAAATCTTCAGGTTTCTGCTTAAACAATTCAGGAAGCTCTATATTCACTAATGAAATGATCAGAGAACTGTGGAATAAATTTTTTGTTTAACAAAACGAATAATGTCTTCTAAATGATCCCCTTATGTAACCACGCATGAGAAGAAATTCAAATACAGAACTTCACAAACAAGTCTTATTATATTTTGACAAAATTATCTCAAATTGCAAATGTAAAATATATTAAAGGTAAAGCAGAGAAACCCATGGCACTTTTAAAATATTTTGAATATATAAATCTCGTGGTGCAGGAGGTGAGTTGCCGACTCTCATACAAGAGGACGCTGGTTCAATTCTCTGCGTAGCAGTTGGAGTTTTATCTACCTGGGGGGCAGAATTAAACTCGACTGCAGACACGTTGAATTGGAGCTAGTTTAAAGACTAGCTGGCCTTAAAGTTTGGTTTACCACCTGTAGTCCCTGTGTTTACCCTGAAAAGGGGATAGCTTACATTAAGTTTTTTTTTTTTTTAAATTGTGGATCAGACTTAGGTTTCAAAAGAATGTTAATAAACTATCAAGTGGTCAGAAAGATTAATTTGACTTCCTCTCAGAGTTCAATGCACAAATGTACTGACAAAGAATTAGGCAGGGAATTAGAGCAGCGACTGTTGGAGCTCTCTGCTCTGAAGGGACTTACAGAGGCTTACAATGTTATTAGCAGCAACAAAAAGATATTATTAACATATAATGCACATACAAGATTGTCAAAAATATAGTCATCTAACGGGTTGTTTGCCGATAAATTATTAATATTAATGATTTTATCTGTTTCAGACTTTATCTTGTATGTGGTGTGTTGAAAAGAATGAATGTTTGCAACAAATGCTGAGAGTTAGCTGTTAACCCTAACTTAACTACAACTTAAGACGTTTTTTTCATTACAGTTTAAAAGGCACGTCTAAAAAAACAATACAGAGCCTATAATACTTCAACAAAAGTTTGAGAAAATCCATCTCTTTCAAACTCTTAACTGTAATGCCAGAATTATAAATGTTAAAAAAAGATAGGGATTCATGGGTTGTGCTTGAATTATAATGAATTTTCATCTCAAATGAAACTGTTATCTTGTATTACTGAATTTGCATAATATGTGTAATTTAGATTTATTTTGTTGAATTTAAATCAAAACCAACTTTTCAAAGTTTTGTATTTTTACGTTCTCCTTTAGTGTAATGATATTTAAAATAAGGTTTATCAACTCATTATTTGACATAAAATTAGTGTATTAATTACTGCAATGAATGTTAGACATATTTCATTTAGATTCCAGAACATGTGGAAATAACAATGCTTTATGTAGTAAATGTTACAACAATAGATTCTTCTGTAATGTATACCAGCCACTTTAAAGTATTCAAGCACAAAATTTAATATATTAATAGTGAAAAATTGCAACTTATCGTAAAACACTTCTGACCAAACGCGTGTCTCGCAACTGTTAAAGCATCAGTCTGATTTAAGATTGGGTTAGTATATATATATGAACAATGTAGAAGAGAACAAATTGGCAAGATCTAGACTTTATTGTAGTTTATTTCCAGTGATTAACCCTTTTCGAGGAAACTCCAGTCAAGTGCATACAATAATAGATTATCAAGACTTATTCTAAAACATTTTTTTTATTGATTGCCTTCCCACTTTTGTCATGACAGAAATATTTTCAGCAAATTCATTTTGATTATTCTGTGGCTGTTAATTTATAAAATAATCTTGCTTGAGCCTTCTCTGAATCTTTATATTTTTATTTTCTAAGGAAAGTTAATTTATTTGAAGTTCTTTCACAATATACACCTGCATGTGTAGTGGAATAGGATTATTGCACCAGTCCAAGTTAGTTGTAAATGCCATTGAACTTGTCGGTTCTATACACGCTAAAATTGTAAAAGTATGCAAGCACATAATTAGCAAACAAAATGGTAAGAGAAAAGTTATTTTAAAATTTCAGGTACATGTTATGCTGAATTTGACCTTGTCAGAGTCCACTAAAATTGGCAGTTCTCGAGTCCGTGACTCTGTACATCACAACGTACAACATTAACAGTATTTCAGTTCTACCTCCTCATTTTCAGATCCATTTCTTCTATATTATGCGAAATTTTTATACACTATCCACAACATTTATCATAAACTATTTTATGAGATATTTTCACAATAAAATTGTGAAAATCGTTATAAACATATGAAACTAAGAATCACTCGTGGATTGACTATTAATGAATTTCTTTACTACAAATATATATGTGCCGATTCTTAGCTGCAAGAAAATTATTTTTTCTACTAACCTACACACACAAAGCACTTAAAGAGTATTCACTAAAATAAACCAATTCCATCTATTTTGATCAATAATTTTGTGACCAATGTTTAACTATGAATGTTTTATAAATCTTTTCCTTCCCAATACAGTTAGGTAACATTAGAAGGGTACAGTAATTAGTAACTAAATAAAAATCTATACAAAAAAAAGGTAGTTAAGGCAAAAATATTTTAAGTTAAAACTACTAAATAAAATATACGGTACTTCAAATAATGATACAAATAAAATAATTTGGTGAAAAATTGCTGGCAAAATATAAAAATTAGCTACATTACTTACCATATATATATATATATATATATATATATATATATATATATATATATATATATATATATATATATATATATAATATATATATATATATATATATATATATATATATATATATCTATATATATATATATATATATATATCAGGGTTGGTGATTTTTTGATTTTAGGCACAAATTGCCTTTTAATTATTATTTTGATAAAATTAGTAAATAATCCTAATTATTACCTAATTAATAATAAATAAGCTTAGTAAATATAATTATTGTTTAGTTTAAATTATTTAAATTATATACGGTATATATATATATATATATATATATATATATATATATATATATATAATATATATACTATATATATATATATATATATATATATATATATATATATATATATATATATATATATATATATATATATATAACTATATATATATATATATATATATATATATATATATATATATATAACAACCATAATATATATATATATATATATATATATATTAGGGTGCCCGGAACTGAAATTTTCGGTTCGACTTGGAACGAATTAGCCGGAATCACAAAAAAAAACGGAATTTCTAAAGAACTTTCTTCCTTTAACTATAAAGAAATGTAAAAAATAATTTAAATAACTTTCCAATATAAAATATATATATATATATATATATATATATATATATATATATATATATATATATATATATATATATATATATATATATAACTATTAATATATATATAGCTATATATATATATATATATATATATATATATATATATAAAGATACCAGTATTAATTGATTACAGATTTGTCACAATAACCTCCACAAAATTGTTTTAAAATGTCATCATTCTTAAAAGATTTTTATTATTAATAATGTTACAAAATCTTTAATAGAGTGTAAAATATCCACAAAAAAATAAAACTAGGTAGTTCACCAAAAACATTTAATACAGCGCCACTTCATAAACATATGGAAAATCATTACCGAAGAGAATATCTGGAAGTCAAAAATTTGGACAGTAAAGGAGAATCCTGTATTTTTTTTAGAACATTGGACACCCCAAAATAGCGAAGATCGAAGCCGTGAAACAAGTGAGTCTTGAGGAAAATTCCTCCCCCCAAAATTTGAAATATCAATGACCCCAAATCACAGAAAATTCTTCAGAAAATAAATTTTATTGCAATGAGTAACTAACTATTCACAATCACTGAAGAGCAGGGAATCATAGAACTTGTTGTCCATCTTCAACCAAAATATCTTATTTCTAGTAGAAAATATTTTTTTGTAGAGATGATGATGTTACCAACTTCATACAGTAAATTGAGATCAGCATTTGAGAAGTTATCTAAGGCTGATTAGATATCATTTACTATAGATAGTTAACTTAAAAATATTCAAAGGGTCATTTATTTCCTTAACTATTCATAACTACGAGCCAGTTCGAAAAGTGGACTATGTATTCCAAATGCAAAAAATATATATATATATATATATATATATATATATATATATATAATATATATATATATATATATATATATATATATATACTATATATATATATATATATATATATATATATATATATATATATATATATATATATATATATATATATATATATATATATATATTCTTTCTTTCTTTCTTCACCTTCCTCTTTGCTCCAAGATTGGGGGTAAGGTGCTGTACAAGCATCGGAAAAGAAAAGCAGTAGGAGACTTGTACATCTTTCGAGAAAAGAAAGCCCAGCCTTACCGCCCCCTCTGTACCATTAATTAGTGAGAGCTCGTCACAGACAGAAAATCCACCCTAGAGCATCATGTGACCGCGACGGACCCTCACTATGGTAAATCGTCAATGTAAGGGTTCATCCCTGGCCCAGGTGGGCCACAACCATGCCCCCATACAAAACCCCGTTCTCTCCTATCATGCACCTTTATTCTCGCCTCTGCCAAACTCACATTTCTCTCCTTCAGACATTCGTTCACCGACTCAATCCACTTTCTCTTCGGTCTCCCAGCCGGTCGGTTCCCAACACACTCACCACTATACATCCGCTTAACAAACCGACTATCATTCATCCTTTCCACATGACCAAACCATCTCAACATACTTTCATTTATTCTCTCATTTACCCCTTTCTTCACACCACACCACTCTCTAATACGTTCATTCCTCTCTTTATCAATTCTTCTCACCTAGCACACCCCTAAGATTGTCCATCTGAACACATTGAACTTTAGATCTATACTTCTTATGCAGACCGTCTCACTACCATACAATAACACAGGTAACAACATACCCTCATGTAAGACCCTAGCACACTCAAGACTTAGTCCCTTTGCATTCACCAACGATTTAATTGCACCAGCCACCTTCCTGCCATTCACAACTTTCCTACTACACTCTGCATCGTCCGTTCCCTTCTCATCCAACATATACCCTAAATATTTAAACTCAGACACTTGTTCCAGCTGCTCACCATCTAACATAACTTCACACTGAGGACTGTCCTCACTCACAACCATAACTTAACTCTTATCTACGTTTACTTTCAAACCCCTCCTTTCAAGCCCCTCTTTTTACACACCCTGCCAAATCTCTCTCAAACTCTCTTCAGATTCGCCACACAGAACCAAATCATCCGCATATAATAGGTAGGGCACCCTCCACTCATTTCCATTCTCCATCATTCTAACACCATTTTCCTGCCATCCCCACCTCAAATTCTTTCATAACCCCATCCATATACAAATTGAATAACCAAGGAGACATAACACAACCCTGTCTTACTCCGCTATTAATCTTAAACCAATCACCATTGACACCATTTATTCTTACACACGCTTCACTATCGTCATACATATACTTTTGATTCCATTCGAAGCCTACCCAACACCATATATCACTAACACTTGCCATAAAGCTTCCCTATTAACTCTATCATACGCCTGTTGCAAATCCATAAAACCTAAATACAATTTATTCTTCTTCTCCCTCATTTTCTCAATCATTTGTTTCAATGTAAAGATTTGATCCACACATCCTCTACCACTCCTAAACGCACCTTGTTCTTCACCAATCAGTCCCTCAGTCACTCGACGCACTCTTTCGACCAAAATACCAGCATATACCTTCCCTACAACACTCAATAAACTTATTCCCCTATAATTTCTACAGTTCCCCTTTTCTCCCTTACCCTTATACAAGGGTACTATTACCGCTCTCCTCCAATCCCTTGGAACTATATCCTCCATAAACGCTTTGTTACACACAACTTCCAAATCCAATCAATCACCATCTCGCCTCCGTTCTTGATCATTTCACCTAGTAATTTCATCTATACCTGCAGATTTACCATTCTTCAACTTTCTCACCCTACCCATTTCCTCCTCCTTACTAATAACCTCATCCCCAAAATACCTTTTCCTTCTTGCACCATCAAAACCACACACATTCACTAACACCTCATCATTACTGTTAATATTGTGCAGATTTTCGAAGTGTTCTTTCCACACTCCCCTCACATCCATTTCATGTTACAAAAGCACCATCCCTATTCATTATTCTAAGCAGATTCCCCTTATTCTCATTCTTAACCTTTCGCGCTTCCTTCCAGAAGAGCTTCCTATTCCCTTGTATGTCCTCATTCATCCTCCTTCCAAACTGTTCATTTACCTCTTGTTTTCTCCTACGTATGCACCTTTTAGTATTTCTTTTTTCCTCCTTATATAATTCCAAGCATCTTTCTTTTGAAACTTCATCATTTGCTTTTAGTACATTCAACCACGCTTCTTTTACCTTTAACCTTTCATCACCTCTTCATTCCATCACTAACCTGTTAACATTCTTACTTCCTACTTTAGCACATCCACACTTCCCTTTGCACTACTAACAATTGCTTCCTTCATTTGCCCCAAGATTTTGCTCAGTATCAACTTGTTCACATTCAACCGTTTTACTCGAGAGCTCTTACATACTTATCCTTATTATCTAGCACACTATATATATATATATATATATATATATATATATATATATATATATATATATATATATATATATATATATATATATATATATATATATATATATATATATATATAATATATATATATATATATAGAAAAAATCTATATATATATATATATATATATATATATATATATATATATATATATATATATATATATATATATATATATATATATATATATATATATATATATATATATATATATATATATATTTATTTTTATTTTTTTGCTATATATATATATATATATAATATATATTTATATATTTATATCAACTAATAATAATAACAATAATAATAATAATAATATATGTATATATATATATATATATATATATTGATAATTATTTTATGTCTGTAGTTTAGAAAGTATATGTACCTCCGTAGCGGGTAGTAGATTCTTTAAATTCTGATAATGATACTAATCTATATATTATTACTGTTTTCAGAAGAAAAGTAATAGTAATATTTATTTAAAGTAAATTAAGAGTTGCAGGCTCTCAGTTTAACGCCTTAATTATTTGTTTAATGAAATAATTAATACTAAGTATTAAGATCATCAGTAGAAGGACAATCTCGAGAATATAAAAGAAGAGAAGAACATATGAAGAAGGAGAAAAGAGACATTGAAAGATTAACAATAGAACAAGAAAATATAGGTTGCGCAACCAGAAGAGATAGAAAAATATTACCGAAATACAAAGAATATACAGAAATTATATAATCATCATAATTAATGTAATTCATATCATATTAATCATCATCATCACCATCACTTAAAGAAGGAATAAAGAAATTATATCTTATTGGACAGAATTTACTAACCATATTGAATCCCATATAAATCTTACACCAATACATGACATAACATCTTTACACACCTCCATCATTCATTTGAACAACACAATTATTAAATCAGCCAACCTCTATATACCTAAGGGTCACAGAAAATCCTACAACCCCAAACTATCCCCCGAAATCAGTCAACTTATTAAACAAAGAAACTCCCTCCGAAAACTCCTACCATATACCACATTAACCACAAACCAAATAACTAACCTAAACACTCAGATCTCCAATCTCATAAACACCAACACCACTAACAAGTTTACAGAATACTTACAAAGCAACATCTCACGTATAGATAAATAAGAAAACCTGGCAGGTTATCAAAAAAACTAAACAATTATAAAAACAAACCCCCCTTCCTCACACGAATCCCCATCCTTGCCTGACAACTCCCTCCCTTCCTCAAAACAACAAGCAGACGGCCTCGCAAAACACTATGCTAATATCTCCCGTAAACCAACCCACCCCAATAATAGGTTAACAAAAAAAAAACAACTCAAAAAACTTCCCCCAGATCACAACCCTCCACCTCTCTTTTTACAACCAACATGATATCTCAGAGACAATCAAAACCCTTAAAAACTCACCAGCAACAGATCCAGACTCAATATCTTCTACCTGAAACACCTAGGAGGAAAAGCAATTCTCCTCATCACAGAAACCTTTAACAAATCCTGGAAACTCAATTATATACCCCCAATCTGAAACAAGCATTCATTCTCCCAAAACAAACTTAAAAAAGACCCCAACTCCCCCCCTCCTATCGCCCAATCTCTCTCCTCTCCACCATCAGCAAACTGCTTGAAAACTAATATTAAACAAAATATCCCACACATCACCCACCCAGAATTCCAACACAGTTTAAAGACAATCATTCAACAACAACAGCCCTCACCTCCCTCACACCCAACAACACATTATTAATGGCTTCAACCAATCCCCATGCACAGATCCATACTCACAGCCATCGACATAAACAAAGCCTTCGACACTGTCCCCACATACATCCTCATACAAAGAAAACAATGACAAAAAGTGGCTCTCAAACTTCCTCACCAATCGATACGCCAAAGTCCTCCATAAAAACACCCTCTCACACTCTTAACTACAAAACGGCGTATCAAAGGGTGCCATTCTCCATTCCTCTTCAATCTCTTCACAGCAGATATGCCCACCCCTACCAACCAATCCACCAAACTAATTACATACGCAGACGATATCAGTCTCATCTCCCAATATCCACTTGTAAATACAGCCACCCAACACACCCAAGAATACCTACAACTATTAGAAATTTGGTCACTCACCAACAGAATGACAGCCTTCCCCTTAAACCCTCCATCACCCTCTAACCACAGACCCGCCACTAATCCATTCCACCCAATAGTATTCTGAACAACAACCCCTCACCTGACAAAACCCCAAAAATATTAGGACTTACTTACGACACTCATATGACTCCCCCCCCATCGACCAAATTACTTCCTCAACCCAACAGAAATTAAACACCCTCCGAACCCTCTCCCAACACAACTTCAGCGACAGAAAACACACCCTTACCACAATCTACAAACAACTCCTCAGAAGAAATATAAACTATGCCTCCCCCGCATGGTTCCCAGCACTGTCACAATCCAACTTAAACAAATTACAAATTACACAAAACACTGCCCTTAGAATAATCACTGGATGTACTAAAACAACCCCCATCCAGCATTTACATGACGAGACACATATCCTTCCCATCCCTACCCACTTGAAGATGGTAGGGACATATTTCCAGAAAACACGCAATCCAACCCATCCATGCCACCAAATACTTTCTCCACCCCCCCTGACATAGACTAAAATCCCCTCCCTCCTCACTTTATAATGACATCTACAACAGCATCCCCCTCCCCACCCCCAAATAGGTCTTGGCTCACCCACATCCATACACAATTAACTAACACATATATACAAAACCGCTCCAATAACAATCTACTAAACACCCCATCCCCAAACATCTCTCCTACAGAAGAATCACTGTCCAGAAGAGACCAAATCAGCTCTTGGAGCAGATCAGGTCTGGCTTAAATCTTTTGCAATATAAATTCAGATTCAAACTTGACAACGTTGCTTCCCCCATCTGCACTAGATGTCGTATATCCCAGGACACAATGGAGTACCCCGCCCTCGACGCCCCCCGTACCGTCTTCGCTATATCTTCTCTTCTCGACCTGTGGAACCGCCCGAGAGCGGTGGCCGGCTTTCTAGAGGCGGTGTGGCCCCTCCAATAAGGTGGGCCAGGGACAGAAATATATATATATATATATATATATATATATATATATATATATATATATATATATATATATATATATATATATATATATATATATATATATATATATATATATATATATATATATATATATTTATATGTTTAGCTCAACATATATATATACCTATATGCTATATATATATTTGCTTGTATATATAATAATAATATATATATGTATGTATATGTATATATGTATATATGCAATATGTATATATATATATAACTGCTCTTTCTAATAATAATAATATATATGTATATATGTATGTTATATATATATATATATATATATATAATAATAATATATATATATATATGTATATACATAATAACATAATACATATATATCTTTTACTATCTATATATCTCTTTATAGCTTATATATATATATATATATATATATATATATATATATATATATATATAATATATATAATATATATATATATATATATATATATATATAATATATATATATATTAATCTGGGTTCTATTTTTATTTATTTCTTTATTGAAAATGATTTGAAACTACATTGATGAATTTGCTTATTATATAGATGAAATATACTTATCATCATTAATCAGGTGATAACTAGGAATAATTATTAATTTAGAAAAAAAAATTGCCTAAAAAAACAAATAAATCAAAAAATCAATTAATTTAATCAACTGATTAAATCAATTTGATTTAATCACTGCAAACCCTGATATATATATATATATATATATATATATATATATATATATATATATATAAAGCTATGTGAACAATACATATACAAATAAAACTAAAATTACTAAAACAGTGATTTTACATAATTATGGGGGAAAAAATAAATAAAAAAATAAATAAATCTGAAATCATAAAATCTAAAAATAAAAAAAATAAAATAAAAACTGCAAATAAACCTACTCTATAAAAATAAAATTACAACCATGCTACAGCTTACAACTTTTAACAGGAAACTCAATTTAAAACTCTTAAAACTCACAATCAGCTTCTTCTTCATTTTCTGCCGTATCATCCGCTAAAAGGACAGGCATATAATAAAATAACTTAATTAAAAGAAATTTAAAAGCTGCTTTCATAAACCATAAACTGATTACATGAAAATTATAAAAGCATTTTGGAAAACTTATACAGAATTTTTTTAATTTCATCCAGTCAAATGGATCAAAATATTAGTAACATAAGAATTTATATTCTTGATTAGCCTTAGCACACTTTTTTGTCATTTCTCCAGTAGATAAACTTCACAACATTATTATTCAACAGAGTTTATTTATTTTTGAGAAACGATACAGAATTATGTACTTCCGTATTTCTGTATGTCTTTTAAAATAAATAAAAAGTGAAATAGTAGAAAACATATATGATTCAATAATAAAAAAAAAAGTTTCTTAATATAGAAAAATTTAAACAAATATTTTTCGAATTATATTCTTTGGTAACTTCTTATTTTCATACATATAGTAATAAAATTTGCAATTGTTCTTATTGTTTTTGATGATAATGATGATGATAATAATAATAATAACGATAATAACAATAATAATAATAATAATAATAATAATAATAATAATAATAATAATAATAATAATAATAATAATAATAATAATAATAAAAATAATAATAATAATAAAAATAATAAAAATAATAATAATAAAAATAATAATAATAATAATAATAATAATAATAATAATAATAATAATAATAATAATAATAATAGTAATAGTAATAATAATAATAATAATAATAATAATAATAATAATAATAATAATAATAATAATAATAATAATAATAATAATAATAATAAAATAATAATAATAATAATAATAATAATAATAATAATAATAATAATAATAATAATAATAATAATAATAATAATAATAATAATAATAATAATAATAATAATAATATAAAGTTTCACATTTAATATCCAATGTTCTAAACTCTTGAGAATTATTTTTGGACATTAAGTTTACTTAAAATTATTCTTGAAAACAACCTACAGTAGAAGTAGAAGGTATATTTATAGTAATTTCCTGACGCATCAGGAAATCACTATAAGTATACCTTCTACTTCTGCTGCAGATTGATTTCAAGAATAATTGTGAGTAGTAATGTCCAAAAATAAATCTTTAGAATATTGGAAATTAAATGTAAAGCTTTTATAAAATCAAAGGTTGATAAGAATTCCTGAATAATAATAATAATTATAATAATAATAATAATAATAATAATAATAATAATAATAATAATAATAATAATAATAATAATAATAATGATCATAATAGCCTGCTCTCGGGAGTCATAAAAATTATTTCTGATTTGACGTCATTGTTTTGACATATTCATTAACTTGGATAATCTGATTCGAAGATCTTTTCAACTCGGGAAGAAACTTGTATAAATCTTCATCCCTTAGTTTGTCTCCCTCCTACAAATCCATTCAAGAATAAACAAAACGGGATAATATATAAAATATAAAAATAAGTATGGCAGAAATTAAAACATATTACATGGTGTAAGCATTGAATATTTTAATGAACATATCACATAAGAAGGAAAAAGCAATAGGCTTAATAAAATTATAGAAACAATAAAGTGAAAACGATTGTCCCAACGAATACATTAACTATAATTCAAAATGAAACTACTTGTGAGCTTGTTAAGAAATTATTAGACCTAGTGACCTATGGGAGAAAAATAATTTGAGAAGCAAGACTAATCTTTACCTGTTTAAAAAATGTAGAAACCGTAAGAGTAACTGGTCGAAATGAATCTAAACAAGCGCCAAATTCTTCTGGCGACCAACTACGCCTTTTCTCGTTAAAGCTCCTCCTTTCCAGAGAACCCCTTCTTGTGAGAGACCCAGAACCACCTCTCCGTTTAACATCATCCAAGTTTGATGAGCTTTGTTTTCTATCTGCACGTATAAAAAATAACACTAAATAAAAATACTTTTACAATTAGGATAAACTTCCAGTTGTATTAAAAAGTTTAAAAATATAAAATGGAATATTGATAAGAGAAAAAAAATGAAAAAAGAAGTAACATGTTTTCAATCATCCTTTCCGCTCTGTATCTTACCTAAACTGTTTGATCCTGATGATTCCTTATCAGAATTACCATCCCTATTTCCCTGTACAATGTCTACTAAATTAATGGCTGTCCATGCTAGAGGCATTCGATATTTTCTAATCTCTCACAAAATGTTACTGCCGAAGTTTTTAATTTTTCCTTGTTCTAAAAAAAAAAATATGTAATTTGAAAAACTTACAAAAACAAAATAACTATACAATATTTGTATATATGGTCTTGAATATTTGCTTTGTAAAAGTAAAATTTAAAAATTTAAAATTTTATTTAAATGAAATATAAAAATTTTACCATCATAATATCATACATTTATTGCACAAGTTAGATTAAAAATTTAAACCTTTTTAAAATTTAAATCAATAATATTTTACAGTTATTCAAATCTTTCAGATCAACCTCTTTACTTACACATTCGTCTTTCAAATAAGAAAGAACATCAATGATGTCTCCTTGCAAAATTTTCTCCAAACGAACAACTATGAAAAGATCATTACGACGGATAGAAGTTATGTTAAATATACACGCTCATTTCAATAAAAAAATATCAAAAAAAAAAAAAAAAAAAAAAAAAAAAAAAAAAAAAAAAAAAAAAAAAAAAAAAAAAAAAAAGCAAAATGAGATAATGGAGTTAAAAGTATTCTGGAACAATGGAAGAATTTATGTACAAGTAAGGAAAGAGTAATAATCGTGTGTGTATATATATATATATATATATATATATATATATATATATATATATATATATATATATATATATATATATATATATATATATATATATATATATATATATATATATATATCAAAAACAATTATATATATAATAACTTCTTCTTTCTATATATATATATATATATATAACTATATATACTCATATATACCGTATTAAACCACTTCCTTAAAAAACATAATATCCATATAGCCATCATTCAAGAAGCTTCCCTCCCCCAAAATACCCCACTCCCCACATTTTACGGTTATGACGCTATCTACTCCCCTTCCCACCCGCCCCAACACTCCCTCCTAACACTGATCCAGAACAATATTACTTACCACAACACAACCCCCGACACCTCCACTCTATTACCAAACGCACTAATAAAATCCCAATCCTGTTCCATCCTCTTGAACAAGACCACCTATAATATCATCAATCTCTATATTCGCCACCCCACTTCCCCAAACCCCCAAATAACCTCACTCCCCCCACTAACACCCTTATATACCCAAATCTCATCCTCGGAGGAGACTTTAATGCTCACCACACTGCCTGGTACAAAGACTACCCCTCTGACCCCCGAGGCAATCATATCCTTAACGAACTAGAATTCCTAAATATCCTTAATTCAAAACACCTCCCCACCCGAATCCCTCCCCAAGTCAACCAATCCCCAACTTCCCCAGACGTCACATTTTGTTCCCCCTCCCTACACCACTTACTAACATGGGACACCATTACTGACCTACAATCGGACCACCTTCCTATTCTAATATCCCTAAATTCCCCCCCCCCCAAAAAAAAAACTATTACATACACTAACTACAAAAAAGCAAACTGGCTCGCATATACTAATTATATTGAAACTCACATCAACCCAACACAAATCCACGATATAACATCCCTTCCCACCTCCATCACTCACTTAAACAAAACAATCATCAAATCTGCAAACCTTCACATACCCAAGGGACACAGAAAATCATACAATCCCAAACTAAACCCGAACATCAGCCAACTCATTAAACAAAGAAACTCCCTCCGAAAACTCAATCCATATACCCCCACATCTCTAACCAAATAACAAACCTAAACACCCAAATCACTAACCTCATAACCACCAACACTACTAAAAAATTCTCTGAATACCTTCAACAAAACATCTCACGCAAAGACAATAAGAAAACCTGGCAAGTCATCAAAAAGTTAAACAATTCACGAAACAACCCCCACCATCCCACGAATCCCCATCTTTACCCAATAACTCCCTCCCTTCCCCTAAACAACAATCAGACAGTCTCGCTAAACATTACGCTAAGATCTCCCGCAAACCAACACACCCTGATAACAGGAAAACAAAAAAACAACTCAGAAAACTCAAACTAGACCTCAACCCCCTACCCCATTTCACAACAATCATGATAACAGAAACCATTAAAACCCTCAAAAATTCAACAGCATCAGGCCCAGACTCCATATCCAACCTGCACATAAAACACCTTGGAGAAAACGCAATCCTCCTAATTACAGACATCTTCAATAAATCCTGGCAACTCAACTACATTCCCCCAATCTGGAAACAAGCATACATAATCCTAAACTCAAACCAAAAAAAGACCCCAACTCCCCTTCCTCCTATCGCCCAATTTCTCTGCTTTGTTCCATCAGTAAATTGCTAGAGAAATTAATATGAAATAAAATTTCCCAATCTATTCCTCTCCCAGACTTCCACCACGGATTTAAAAGCAACCACTCTACTACCACTGCCCTCACCTCCCTCACACAACACATCATTAATGGCTTCAACCAATCACCTTCCCATAGATCTATACTCACAGCAATAGACATAGACAAAGCATTTGACACCGTCTTCACACACCTCCTAATTCAAAAAATCCTCCATTCCCCTTTAGAAAATAATGACAAAAAATGGCTTTCCAATTTCCTCACCAACCGTTTTGCAAAAGTATTATATAAAAACAACCTCTCCCACTCTATCAAATTACAAAACGGCGTCCCACAGGGAGCCATTCTCTCTCCATTTTTATTCAACTTTTTCACTGCAGACCTACCCACCCCAATTCACCACTCCACCAAACTTATCACTTATGCAGACGACATATTTCGCAACACCCAGACGTAAACACAGCCACACAACATACCCAAGAATACTTACACTCTTTAGAAAACTGGCTAATCACCAACAGAATGAGCATCCCCCTTAAGTCCTCTATCACCCTTTTAACCACCGACCGACATCAATCCTCCCTCCATCCCATAATTACGCTGAACAACCCCCTCCCACTAAACAAAACCCCCAAAATACTAGGACTTACATACGACACCCACATGACGTTTTCCCCCCATATTGACCAAATCACTTCCACAACTCAACGAAAACTAAACACCCTCCGAACCCTTTCCCAACACAACTTCAGCGACAGTAAACACACACTCACTACTATCTATAAGCAACTTCTTAGAACTAACTTAAATTATGCTTCCCCAGCATGGTTCCCAGCAATTTCAAAATCAAACACAAATAAACTACAAATCTCCCAAAACACAGCCCTTAGAATTATCAACGGGTTGTACTAAAACCACCCCAATCCAACATTTTTGATGAAGCCTCCATCCTCCCCATTTCACACATTTGGAGATGGTGGGGACTCATTTCTATCAGAGAAGACCCGTAACCCAACCCACTCTTGTCACCAAATTCTCTCCAATCCCCCCGACAAAAAGACTAAATCCCTTCTTCACCAGCACAATTCTATTACAACATCTGTGATCTCATTCCCCATTCATTCCCAATAGGCCATGGACTTCACATATCCATACCCACCTAACAAACACTTACCTTCAAAACCGCCCAAATAACACTTTATTAAATACCCCCTCCCCAAAACTCTCCCCAATAGAAGAAACGCTGTCCAGAAGAAGCCAAATGGACCTCGCTCGGTGCAGATCGGGTCACCACCCGAGACTCATGCAATATAAACATAGATTTAAACTAGACAACGTCACCTCCCCCACTTGCACCAGATGCTACAATTCTCAAGATACAATAGAGCACCTCCTTCTGAGATGCCCAGCTCTCGACGCCCCCCGTGCCGACTTTTCTATATCCTCTCCTCAACCTGTGGAACCGCCCGGTGGTGGCGGCCGGCTTCCTGGAAGCAGTGTGGCCCTCCAATTAAGGTGGGCGAAGGGGCAGAAACTAATTAACTATAAATATATATATATATATATATATATATATATATATATATATATATATATATATATATATATATATATATATATATATATATATATATATATATATATATATATATGGAGTGGATGTAAAGGAATTAAGTCTTGAGTGCCCTAGGGTTTTACATGATGGTATGTTGTTACCTGTATTGATGTATAGTAGTGAGACTATGGTCTGGAATATGAGGAATAGGTCTAAAGTACAATGTGTTCAGATGGACAATCTTAGGTGTTAGGTGTGAGAAGAACTGATAAAATGAGGAATGAACGTATTAAGAGAGTTGTGTGGTGTGAAGAAAGGGGTAAATGAAAGAATAAATGAAAGTATGTTGAGATGGTTAGGTCATGTGGAAAGGATGGATGATAGTCGGTTGGTTAAGCGAATGTATAGTGGTGAGTGTGTGTGCTGGGAATCAACCGGCTGGGAGACCGAAGAAAAAGTGGATTGAGTCAGTAAAGGAATGCTTGGAAGGGAGAAATGTGAGTTGGCAGAGGCGAGAAGAAAGGTGCATAATAGGAGTAAATGGCGGGGTTTTGCGATGGGGTATGGTTGTGGCCCACCTGGGCAAGGGAT
>JABUQX010144215.1:0-21728 GCA_015478945.1 Trachelipus rathkii
CGGTAATGCGTTCCATTATCGGATTGGTGTTTAACCGTTTCGCGCGTTTATCGTGAAACGCTTTCGCGTTTTCGTGCCATTCATATATAAAAATATATATATATATATATATATATATATATATATATATATATATATATATATATATATATATATATATATATATATATATATATATATATATATATATATATATATATATATATATATATATATATATATATATATATATAATATATATATAACTATAACTAGATATATATGTATATATATATATATATATATATAAATATATAACAAATATATATATATATATGAGCATGTACAATTTTTTTTTTTTTTTTTTTTTTTTAGATTAATTAGACCGTTTTCTTTTTTGTCATTTGTGCTTACGCACGGTAAGAAATGATTACATAGTTTTAGCACGAATTTCGTGCAAAATCGACCACGACAGCTTAGGAGGTTTACTTATAAATATGGGTAAAATTTGCCTGTACGCTAAGCGCTTTTTACATCCTATTGCTAAGCTTTTTACGACCTGAACTAAGCATTTTTACTGCTGCCCTGTAATAGGCATCTCAAGCATTTTTCGTTTTTATATCCTGTTCTCACTTTGCACCTTGTCACCTTATACATACTCCTCAGTGCATCACACAATCCCTTCTCACTCCGTAACTCTCCTCCAAGACCCTCCACAGTCCACTCCTAGGTACTATGCCAAATGCTTTCCTTAAATCTATATAAATACCATAAATCCTCCTGTAATATATATATATATATATATATATATATATATATATATATATATTTATATATATATATATATATAGACTCTATATATATATATATATATACTATATGGTACATGTAATTTGATGGCTGTTTCTTGCGTAGTTTTTTTTATACTGAAAAAGTTTAAAATACCGTATAATTGACAAAATTAAATTACTTTATGGTGTGAAGTTCATTAAGTCTTTAGTTTTTTTTTTTTTTTTTAAATCTTTTGGTAAGAATTGTATGCATTTATTAATTTCTTATATATATATATATATATATATATATATATATATATATATATATATATATATATATATATATATATATATCTAACCCTATTTATATATATATATATATATATATATATATATATATATATATATATATATATATATATATATATATATATATATATATATATATATATATATATATTTTTGTTTATTTTTTTTTATTTTTTTTTTTATATATATATATATATATATATATATATATATATATATATATATATATATATATATATATATATATATTTTATTTTATATATATTATTTATATTTTATTTATATATATATATATATTACGAATTGTGTTTAGTTATTAATGGTTTCTTGTTAATAAAGATGCTACAGAATGTTGTTATTCATTTGAATCATTCTTTTTTTTTTTATTTAGGTATTTAATATTGTTTAATATGTCTCAAAGTTACAACCTTGAATGGTTAAATACTAATATAAAAACAGAAGTTGAAGCTGTAAATTTTTTAAAATTTTAATATTATACAAATAAATAGTGTGCATCAATGGACATTCAATGAAAGTAAAAGAACGTGGAAATAGTTGTGTTTGGCAATCTTGAATTAAACCATGTAAAAACATTAGACTTTAGTTAAAGTAATACCATAGTGTAAAGGGAATTAAAATTATTCTTTTTTTAAACTAAAGGAATACCATAGGGTAAACCGCAAAGATGGCAGGAGTCGGGGTCTCTCGGCCTCCCGGTGGACGACGGGTCGGCTCGAGCCCCCTAAATGGGGAAATAAAAAAAATATTCTAAATATTTCCGATGAATAAATAAATACAAAAAAAAAAAAAAAAAAAAAAAAATTACGATGATTTTTAGGTTCAACATATATTTATGAAAGTTTTAATTTAAATAAAGTTCCTTGAAAAGTCTATAGATTTTTTTGGTTATTATGCAACTTCAACACACACACACACACACACACACACACACACACACACACACACACACACACACACACACACACACACACACACACACACACACACACACACACACACACACACACACATATATATATATATATATATATATATATATATATATATATATATATATATATATATATATATATATATATATATATATATATATAACAACTATATATATATATATATATATATATATATATATATATATATATATATATTAAACAACATTTTTTCTTTTAAAAGGAAATTTAATTTTAAAATAAAGGACTTCACCTTTAATAAAATAAATTAACATTTCATTCATTTTTTTTTACCTAAAGTAAATTCATGTGAACTAAGTTGAAATTTATAGGAATTATAAATTTTTTTACCCTAATCATGAAAAATTTAAACAAGATTGTAAATATTTAACCTAAAATTTTACGACTCTGAAAAACGCATGCCATCAATTCACATGAACCATATAAGGTATATATATATATATATATATATATATATATATATATATATATATATATATATATATATATATATATATATATATATATATATATATATATATATATATATATATATATATAGCATAATTTCAACTGCTATAATAATAATAATAATAATATATATAATAATAATAATAATACATATAATAATAATAATAATAATAATATGTAATAATAATATATATATAATAATAATATATAATAATAATAATAATAATAATATATATGTATAATATATGTATATATAATAATAATATATATATAATATATATTATATATATTTATGTATAACAATATATATAATAATAATAACTGCTAATATGTATAATATAACAATAATAATAATAATATAATATATATATATATCAATAATAATAATAATAATAATGTATATAATAATAATAATATATATATAAATATATGTATATATGTAATAATAATAATATCAATAATATATATATATATATATATATATATATATATATATATAATATATAATATATATATATATATATATATATATATATATATTTATATATATATAGTTGGAATGTATGTAGAAGTATGTATATAGAAGCAATAAAAGTAAGTCATTGAGTTTTGCTGGAAGGCAAACATGAAAATAATTTTGTGAAGAAGAAATTGCTTTAGGAAATTTGATATGAAGTAAAGAGAACCTCTTTTGAACAACCAAACGACATTTTCTCATTTTTGCACCTTTATGCTTTCTGCATTACAATTAGTATCTACATACTCTTTCATACTTTCATATATATATATATATATATATATATATACTATATATATATATATATATATATATATATATATATATATTATATATATATATATATATATATATATATATATATATATATATATATATATATTTATATTATCTACCTCCTTTCCCCAGATTGGGGATGAGGTGCTTAGCATGCAATGGAAAAAGAGAAGTAGTAGAACATGACGCAAGTCGAAAAGAAAGCCCAGCCTTACCGTCCCCTTTATACCCTTAAGTGAGAACTCGCCGCAGTCAGAAAATCCACCCTAAGGCTTCACGAGACTGCGATGGACCCTCTCTGTAGTATCTCGTCAATGTTGGTTTCATCCACGTGAACTAACCACACAGCCATGCACACTCACAAAACCCCGCCATCCACCTCTGTTATGCACCTTTCTTCTCGTCTCTGCTAAACTCACATTTTTCTCTCAGGCATTCCTTTACTGACTCTATCCACTTTTTTTCGGTGTCCCAGCCGGCTGATTCAAAGCACACTCACCACTATACCTCCGTTTAACGAACCGACTATCATCCACCCTTTCCATATGACCAAACCATCTCAATTTACTCTCGTTTATTCTCTTATTTACGCCTTTCTTTACACCACACAATTCTCTAATGCGTTCATTCCTTATTTTATCCATTCTTTTCACCCCGAACATGCCAATACGACTGTCCAGCTGAACACATTGTACTTTAGATTTATACCTCTTATTCCATTCCATAGTTTCACTATTATACATTAACACACGTAACAACATACCCTCATGCAAAACCCTAGCGCAGTCAAAACTTAGTACCTTTACATCCACCAAGGATTTAATTGCAACAGCCACCTTCCTACCATTCACAACTTTCCTACTACACTCTGCATTATCAGTTCCCTTTTCATCAAACATATATATATCCTAAATATTTAAACTCCTACACTTGTTCCAGTTTCTCTCCTCGCTCACTACCATAACCTTACTCATATCTGCAAAACCCCTCTACCAATCCTCACAAACTTTCTTCAGACTCGATAAACACAAAACCAAATCATCCGCATACAATAAGTAGGGCACCATATTCTTTCTTCCATTCTCCATCATTTTAATACCTTACTCTGCCACCCCTTCTTCTAATTATTTAATAACCCTATCCATATACAAGTTGAATAACCAAGGAGACATAGCACATCCCTGCCTCACTCCGTTATTAATATTAAATCAATCACTTTCAACTACATTTATTCTTACACACGTTTCACTATCGTCATACATACTTTTGATTCCATTTATAAGCCCCTACCACCAATATATATATATATATATATATATATATATATATATATATATATATATATATATATATATATATATATATATATATATATATATATATATATATATATATATATATATATATATATATGCTATATATATATATATAAAGATAGAAAGCAATTCTTTCTTAGTAGTAAGAAGAAAATTGAATAAATAAAAAGTTTAGAAACCATTTTGACTTCCTATTTACCATTAACCTTTTCATCTTTCCTCTTATTGCATTTAATTTGTAATCCCGCGATAATTATTATTATTATTTTTATTATTATTATTATTATTATTATTATTAGTCATTGTTATTATTATATGAAATTATTATTATATTATTATTATTATTATTATTATTATTATTATTATTATTATTATTATTATTATTATTATTATTATTATTATTATTATTATTATTATTATTATTATTATTATTATTAGTTATTGTTTTGCTTATGACTTTGTAGGAAGCTGTAGTTAAAATTCTTTTTGTAGCAACAGTTGGGAAAGGATTCCCGCCCTTTCCCAATATTTTTCTTTTTTTACAAACTAGAAATTAGTTTATTTTAAGTCTTAAACATCTTTTAGGTCCAAATTAGGGTTGGCCGACGCACCAGGTGCGGTGCGGTGCGAGGCGCGTGGTACGCTTATTTTGTTGGGGTGCGGTGTAGTGCGCACACATATCCACTGTACCTGTGCGGTGAGATTTTTAAAATACAGAGTTGCGGTGCGTGGTGCGGTGCGGAAAGCGGTGCGCATTGAAACATGGATGTGCTGTGCGGTGCGACCAAAATAACTTTGGTACGATTCGATGCGTGGTGCGCTTAGCTTGGTGCGGTGCGGTGTGGTGCGGTGGCGGTGCGGTGCGGTGCGGTGCGCCAAATTCCCGTCCTCGGCCAACCCCAGTCCTAATGTATTATAACATTAAATTAAATTTACCAAGATTGTTGTATGGTTGTAAAAGCGTGGTTGGTACAAGAAAATATTAGATAATAAAAGAATTTTATTAGTTAGAATGTCAAAAAGGAAGCAATAAAGATTTCGGTCTTATTTCAGTGAAGATACATTACATGTATCTGCGATGTTGCCTAACAAGTCAACATAACAGCGGCAAAGTCGCTTGCGGTACCCAAACAAGGCAAAAATAATAATAATAAAAATAAATTTACTGATTATATAAATTTTTATTGTTTAAAATTTAATTGTCTTTGATGACTACGTTAATTAAGAATTAAAATGAGAAAGAAGTACAATAAATCATTCTTAATTGTATTTTAAAATGATTTCTCTTTCAGAAAATAAATGTTATTAACACTTGAAAAAATGTGATTGCATTATAATTATTGAAACTTAATAAATAAAATAAAACAAGTTCAGTACCAAGACTTACAAAGAATAAGGAAAAAATGAACAAAAAAATAAAAATAATTTTTGATTTTCATTTACCTTTATCTTTTGAAAATAAGTTTTAGTTCTATATACTAATATATAATTAAAAAACGAGTTTATGAATTACCTTATTTAAAAAAAACATCGAATTAGATTTAACACTTGAAAAGTTTTAATAAAAGTTAGTCACCTTTGTTGTCTCTGTTTCACGTTACTTCTTGAAGCCAGTAGTAACCCAGTTTAAGTCTTTAATTCTTTATTTCGTAAACTACATTTAGAAGTAAAATAAAATTAAAAATAAAACAAAACAGTTAAAAAATTAATATGCAAATGAGTTCCATTAATAACAATGACATTTTATTTTAGGTTATCTTCTATGTCTTGAGCAAATTTAATCCTTAATTTTAGAGCATTAAGGTCATTATTAAATAAATCAACTACTCCATCATAGTAGTAATATATAGAATTGGACTGAGAGTTATCTAACCACAAACCACAAAACTGATAAGGAGGTGAAGAATAGAGAGACTTCAAAGGATGCCGCCGAGGTTTAAAAGGGCACATGTTCCTATAGGCTATAGGCTATAGGCTATAGGATATAGGCTATAGGCTATAGGATATAGGCTATATGATATAGGCTATATATTCTAGCTTCTAGCACGTGCCGACCTATATTGTAGAATACACCGGTCTTAGTGTCTATTCCTAGGTTATTGGGTACGGGGAATCGATTGGTGTATATTAGAAGGTGCTAGGATGCTTCCTTCTATGAGTTATTACCCTACCCCCCTTTTCTAGCCTTTTCTAGCATGACATGTCCTACATCATAGAATACATCGGTATTAGTGTCTACTCCTAGGTTATAAGGTACGGGGAGTCGATTGGTATACATTAGAAGGTGCTAGGTTGGTTCCTTCTATGAGTTAGTATCCCCCACCCCCTTTCTAACCCTTCTAGTGCGATATATCGTATATGCCTGAATATTTCCGATATTTGTATCGATTAGTACATATTCGACACTGCTGAATCGATTCCTGTGGTTTACGAAGGAATCGATTCACTCCTAACAAGAGTTAGTATTAGATATTACCCTACCCCCCTTTTCTAACATTTTTGTTTCTTGAGCTATGAAGCCGAGCTCGGTGTTGTCTAGTATGTTTTGAGGTATACCGAGTCGATTGCCGCTATTGCCGAGCGTGGCGTTTCAGCCGTTGCGGTTTTAGAACGCACCAACATGCGTTTTTCATAGATGGCGTACCCTTCGTCAAAAACCTATCATGACGGGTGTCAAACAAGGGGTAGAATGTGTCAAAAATAAGATTCCCGTAGTTACTTTCCCGAACGCCATAGTCCCCAGGGCCCCAGCAGGGTCATTTATGGGTTAAGAAATGACACAAAATGACATATCTTAGCAAAAGAGGTGTTAGAGTCATCGTATCTTCTTCAAACTTGGTATGTCTTCCTTATATGTTGCAACATTGTTGCATCCAATGTTTCAAGCCGCTACGTCAAGGGGGTTGGGGGGCCCCACCCCCCCAAAAACGTAAAAATGGACTTAGAAAGCTGAAAATTGGTGAGTGTATAGAAGAGAATAAATGAAATAGAATGGCTATGTTAAATTAATTGGCGAACCATATGGAGCCGGGCAAACCCGAGCTGGTGGTTGCAGTGCCTGAATGGATTTCTGGCTCCAGCTACATATTAGAACAAATGAGGTGTCTACATCTATGTTTTCAACGGTGTAGAATTCATTTTTGGGGTTTTCAGAACCCCAAAATGAGTTTGAGACCCCCCTCTCGAAGGGGGGTCCCCCTGAAAAAAGAAGAAAAGCTTAGAAGAAGACGAAAGAAGATGAATGTAGGAAAAGAAGAAGGTCTCGCATGGCGGATCAAATGAGTGATTGTATGTGTAGGTACCGACACCGGTGTGGAGCCGGTGCGGTGCCGAATTAGTAAAAATGTACTTAACATCTTGATATTAGTGTACTTATATATGTTTTTAATAACATAGATCTCATTTTTGAGGTTCCCAAAACTCTCAAATGAGTCTGAGAACCCCTCTTCAGGGGTTTCTACTGAAAAAAGAAGAAAAAGCGGTGAGGAAGATGCATTATGCTGAATCACGGTTTCAACTCTCTAAACGATCGCAGGGTTGGCATGACCGAACGCGAGGTTGCCCCGCGCCCGCAGGCGCGCCCCGGCCCGGAAACGACGCGAGCGCCCGCAGGCGCAATATTACTGCGCGAACGCTAAATATATTTCGTAGTTGTAACGTTAATATACACTTTTTTTAATAAAAATGTTTACATTACTTTGTATTTTCTTTTCAAGTAATCCGTTTTCTGTACTATGAAACAGTTATTTTATTTTATACTTAAACTTTCTTAATTTTTTTTTTATTATTTATACAAAACCCTTGTTCACTGTTAAATTTTTGTAATAAAAACATATTTTTTCTACCTTAAAGCTATAACTCAATAAGGCAGTAGCGCAAATAGCCCCAGAGGGCCCCTCCCTTCACCCTGGCTATGCGCTATGTCTTTACTGCTTTATTGTCTTACTGTAGGGTTTTACTGTTTCAAGTCCTATCCGAAACACACATTCTGGTGGAAAAATAACTTCATTAAACTTTGGAATATATATATATATATATATATATATATATATATATATATATATATATATATATATATATATATATATATATATATATATATATATATATATATATATATATATATATAGAAAAGAGAGAGAGAGAGGATATGAAAAGTCTTTTTACTTATGATGAAAAAATTTTATTAAACAGTTAGTATATTAGTAAAATTTACAAAATGCGTTTACATATATAAATAAATCTTTCACCTCCAACCGCAAACATCCTGATGGTCCCCACATGGAAATGTAACATATTCCCCAGATATCTCATTTCTTATAGTTGTTATTATATAAGTTATTAACCTCTTCTTTGAATGTTCATCAAGATCTTGGTCGGTTAAAGCACGTATCTTGGAAGAAATTTTTAGATGGATAGGGAGTGGTATCTTCATTTTAAATCGTTCCACATTGACTATAAATGTTTTAAACACATTGCTTGTTTCCATAATTTTCTCTATATGTCCATCCAATATAGGTATCATATTATTATACTTTAATGTTATATCGAAGTATGTAATCTCGTGCCCCTCTTTCTTAGCAGCTGATGCTCTTACTCTGTAACCATAGACACCATCAGATGCATATACAATGCGGATTTTTGATGGATCACGTGGAGTGTAAGGATGTCTAGTTGAAAAATCTGAATTATAATTGACACATGTATACCAGGTTTTTAAAATAAACCAGCATCTTTGAATATATGTTATAAGTCCCATAGCTATACCTTTTTAAATGTATTACAAAACACAGCTATGGTTACGATGGTTGGTTCTCAACTGAATATCATATTCACAGGTTTGTAACCAGCAACCTTTAAAAATACGTGACGTCATAAACATGAATTTTCCTGAAAACTTTATCTTTTCAGCTTTATATACAATGTGAAATTTTATGAATCATTAACTTTTACAGTTCTGTGTACATTTAACTCTGGATATATATATATATATATATATATATATATATATATATATATATATATATATATATATATATATATATATATATATATATATATATATATATATTATATATATATATATATATATATATATATATATATATATACTATACTATATATATATATATATAAATTTAAAGGGTAGTAAAATCAAGTTATTTCATTTTAATACATTTATTACATAATTAGAAACTATATAGTCATTTACATACAAATTTTTAGCATCAAATATATTTACAAATTCATTAAAACACATATTTTTAAAAAACATATAATGAAATAAATACAATAAACTCCACATAAATTAGAGTATGATGGTTGAACAGGGTAAGACATAGTTTTTATATAATTTACATTATTATATTTAAAAAATGAAAGGATATATTGATTATTCAATATAAATTTTAAATCCAAAGAATCAATCAGATGAACAATGTCATTTTTATCCCTATATACAGAAATCCAATGTCCTCCTGTTGTAATGTGACGATGTGAAGTGTTGAACACGAAACCAGTATCCTTCTCTAGTTTTACAGATCCTACTTCGTTAATAGCGAAGACTCCTATAAATCGAGGTTCGTTTTTAAACACAGTTTTTATTTCTTCTTCATTCATCTTTAATAATTCAAAATAACGTTGCGTACTCTGTCAATTTCAATGAGTTGAGGATGTTCCAGATAAACCAGGACAGTGATTGGTGATTGTAGACTACCACTAAAGGAGAGACTTAACCCTAATGTACCCTTTCTTAAAATGTTTAAATGATTAGCGTTACAAGCTGAAAGGTCTGCGGTGAGATCGTAAGCATATAAATTACTATTCTTAGCGTATTCTTCAAGATCTATCCCTGTCCCGCTGTCATTGCATGAAACAGTGTTAGCTATTAGATCGTAAAAAGGTCGTGAACATAGAGATTGCGATCCATTGTACAACATTTCATAGTCCCGACCGTAAGGTTGACCGTTTACATGTAGACTGATACCTCTAAGTCCAAAAGGGGTGAATTTATAGGCTGATTTTTTATAATTCCCTGAGTATGCTTCATGTTCAACAATACCTATTATTACTTTCTGAGGCAGATTACCATTCACAATATTAGGAATATTAATACTTGAAAGACCTGTAGTAAAGTTAAATAACTTTGTTTCCACTCGTTTGATAGGATACTTTGCTGTAGTGTTCAAGAGAGATTTTTCGATTTCCAAATGTCTCTGAGGTAGTAATTTCACTTTTCTAACATAGAGATAGGCTTCTACCAACTTGTAAACAGGTTCAGGACATACAGCCGTTGCAGCAGGTTTACTTTTTATTTTAAGAGCGAATTTAGGATTTGAACGGGTTAATCGAATTCTAGTATCTACAGCTGGTAGAATAAGTCTTTCTTGAGAGAAGATGTCACCGTTTAAACGTCCGTAAAATTCGTATGTGTTCTTTGTGGTTTTACCAGCTTTATCTATATGTGCAGCCTCGTCTTTGAAACTATAAAAACCGCAAGACTGGAGATGAGACTGTTTAGCATCGTCGGAATAATTTAATAAATGTTCTATATAACTTCTATAAGGATAATTTGCAGCTGATGCACCTAATGAAGTTTCATTGAGATACACTTCAATCTGATTAAAACAGGTATACAGGAAATTGGATTCTGTGTATACTATGTGATCGTCAGATGATGGAAGGTCTGTACCATCGGGTTTCGTCAGTTTCGTTTTCAGATATAAAAACACGTTGGATGGATCTAAATACTGATCCGAAGTACCTGGTATATTGAACTCGAGAGGGACATCGGTGTTGGTAATTGAATGTATGGGGTTGATGCTGATGAAATTGGTTTCAGTTACACTAATCTGGGTGGGGTTCATCGAGAAGAGATCCAGTTCACTCTTGCAGCAGTCTGGACTAGAAGGATGGAGGAAATGCATCTTGTTGTGAGGGTGCTGACCGTATAATGAGCGGTTCGGTGGTTTAGCTTTTCTTATATTCGGTCACAGTATGATGATGATGTTTATGTAAAAGATGCCAGTTAGTAATTAAATAGCAAATACATCATTGCATTTTTTCTTTTGAGGTCTTTTAGTCTTAACCTTTTTCTTAACGCATATTTTCATACGTTTTTTACCTTGACCCGTCATTTTGCGTCTTATTTTTCGCTTTACATCATCCAACATCTCATCTGAAACATCTGTAATTCGCCTTTTTAGGGACTCGCGAGGGTTAGCTCCTGTTGCTATATCCTGTAACGTATGCATCCCTGTTCGTATAGCTTTTTTACCTATATATTCACCTCCTCTTCTAAATAGAGGCATTGCACTTCTCCATAATTTAGAGAAAAATCCACCCAGTCCATACCCTCTTTGTAATTTTGTTCCAACGAATACCCTATCGTTATACATTATTAACGGAGCTTCTATCAGGCCCTATCTTTACACTGTGAGAGTAAGTTAATGAATGAATAAATATAACTAATTACATCACTTATATATAATCTTACACCTATCCTTATTTCTAGAAGGTTTTCTAACAGGATATATGGAAGATTTTCTACTCTGTTAAAAAAATAGTCCATCATGTTATAGTTAAAGTGTCTGTTTCTTTCTAATATGAACTTTACACAATAGTGTTCCGTCTGTGAATGGATACGGTCTACCTTCGACATCCTTTATATGCATTCGCACAGACCCTAAATGTGAACAACTGAGAGGTAAGTAATGAACATTAGGAAAAGATATAACCTTTCCTTTTTTAGGAAAATGAACCACCCTTAATAAGGGGGCTTTAGTATTCCCTACATACTGATGGTCAACTATATCTGTATAAACGTAAGCCATCCCCTGATCTTGTAACATCTCCGAAGGAATGCATATATAATTGAGAGATAAGTTTGAGTCATTAAGACTGTTGTTCAGAGTTGGGGAAGGTTCATTATTTCCACTATGTCTATTTAGAACAGTAGAATGTTCTACTACAGCTTCGTGTTCATGCACACATTTCCGAAACCAATCTGAACGTTTAAGGATAAACACTTCAGGGTCTCTCAAATTCATTCCTGTTGTCGATCTTAAAGTGATTAATACCCCCTGTCTCCCCTGGATAGTTATTAATAATGTATATTAAATCTTTACATATCTTACTTACAGCAAACTGGGTGTTTAAATAACTGTGAATGTCATGGATTGAACGGTAATATCCTCGTTTTAACACAAATTTTTCATAGAAATACTCCGAACCTTTAATTGTCACACGTTTTAAATCGGATGTGTTTTTTATTTTTAATATAGATTTAACATAATCTGCAACTCTATACACCATTATCCAATGACGTGCCTGAGGGAGGTTTTCAATATTTGCATCTAATATCATTTCGCATAGTCCTACCTCATAGAGATCTCTGTTAAGTTGAATAGGGTTCATTAATTCGGTTGTAAAATCTGAAACTTTATTATCAGGATGTAGATCCAAAGATGCCGAAGATGGCAGAGTTAAATAGAAATGATCTACACTCTCCATGATTACGATGACTAATGATTAATGTTTCGTGATTTCACTAGCTTTTATATATGAATTAAACTTGTTAGGATAGCCCACCCATTTCACCAGATACTGTTTATTTTTACCCCTACCTTTTGAACCTAATATTTTTTCTATTTTATACATATTACTCTCAGGATCGAATCGTATTTTCTGTATTTCTTGTTTATAAAATCCTCCTTTTATGGATTCTCCATCTAAATCTTTGAGATAATATAATTTCAACCCCTCATTAGGAAATTCTTTTATACTATCTACCTTAAAAACTTCTCTAGACCACCCCGCTTCATATCCTTTTCTAAACCTGTCATCAGCTCTAGACACTCTTACATATTCATTCACGTTTATACAGGATTTATCTTTAATTTTTACACCTCTTGGGTTTTGTTGGATCACCGATGGTGTCTTCAGCATTTCTAAAGGAGTTGTCTTTATAGTTCTATGAAAAGATCTATTGTAAGAATAAGCTAGGTCATCGAGTATGTCAATATACTTAAAAGTGTTCATCTTAGTAAAGTATCTATGCATTCGTTCTTTAATCGTACGCTGAACTCTTTCTACAATAGCAGCTTTATTTATAGAAAATATGTTAAAATATACTATATCGTATTCAGTAATAATTTCCTGAAACTCTCTACCTAGAAATTCGCTACCCCTATCCGTGCAAATCAGTTTTGGATATCTATCATCATCCCTTATAATTTCTCTCACTGCAGCCGCCACTGTATCTGATTTTTTATCTTTTAAAGCTTTTAACCATAAGTATCTAGAGTATACGTCAATAGTAAAAAGTATATATTGAAACCCTTCATTATAAGAACTGTATTTAATCATTTCCGTTAAATCTAATTGCCAAACATTATCGAGGTGATGGGCTATGGTTGTTCGGGTAGGGAATTTTCGACGGACAGGTTTATGTAAAGTAAAAGCATCTTCACCCTCTAAATATTCTTTCAACTCTTTTTTCTCAGTGTTTGGAAACTTTGCAGCGAATCTAGTGAACCCCCCAAAACTATTTGGTTCTCTCAAGTTGAAGTAATACTTATCAACCTTCGCCTTCGCTTCCATGTTGAATACTGACACAAGTTAAATATACAAATATATATAAAATATATATATATATATATATATATATATATATATATATATATATATATATATATATACTATATATATATATATATATATATATATATATATATATATTACTAAAGTATAATTTGTAAAGAAAATTTCATCTTTCTTTCATAGCCCCTGGCGTAATCTTATCGGTCAAAATATACAGCATATATATATATATATAACCTTATATAATAATATATATATATATATATATATATATATATATATATATATATATATAATAATAATATATATATATATATATATATATATATATATATATAATAATAAATATATATATATATATATAAAATGTATATATATATATATATATATATATATATATATATATATATATATAATATATATATATAATATATATATATATATATATATATATATATATATATATATATATATATATATATATATATATATATATATATATATGATAATACAAATTACGAATTAATCCATTGAGGTTTACTGTATGGGATTTTTCTTATTCTTCCTCTGGTAACACGCTTAAATTTATCTGAAGCGTAAGAGGTACCTGACGGACTTGTATCTGGTCTAGGCATCTTGGGGATATTATCCAAGTCTGCTAATCTTTTTGTATTTAAGATTAAAGTTCGGGGGAAGTTAATAGTCTGAAGTTCTTGTTTGATGGTAGGCCATCCTGTAACAGCACCTTTCTTCCAATCACGCGAGAGATCTGCTATCAAGTCAACAATATTTGATCCTTTGACAATTTCATTATCGATAATGATTTGTCCTAATTCATTCCATGATAATTGATCTTTTAAAATATTATATAAAGCTAGTCCAGCTTTGCGACCTCTATTTGGTAAGCTCTCCTCCAGGATATTTTTAAAAGTATCTTCGTTTTTCACAGCAGGTATTACCTCCGCAGGTGTTGTTGAATCATTCGAGATTGACTTACTTAATGAGGCATATAGATGTAAGTTTTTAAGATCTATTAATTTCTGTATGGCTTCTTGATATAAGGCACGTTTTTCATGAATGTTGATGTCTGAATTTAATATCCTAAGCACTTCTTTCATAATTGTTTATCTGTTCAACTTTGGGATCATGTAAACTTTGAGGTATAGGTTGCAGATATGGTCCTGAATCATTCTGGATATGAGGACTCTGGTGTTGTAATTGTTGATGAATTGCTGGAGAAGGTAACCCTTGTAAGGGTTGTTGTATAGGCTGTACTGTCTGAGGCTGTACTAGAGGTGACTGGTTGGTTGTATGTTGATCAGAATGTGTAGTATTATTATACTTCATTTTCTCATACTCATTATATGGTAATACAGCCACCTTCTTCATTATTCTGATATCCACTTAGTTATTAAAGGGGCTATAACAGAAAAAAGTAAAGGTAGGAACACTCCACCTCCTTTCTGAAGTAACTTCTTTTTACTTTTCAGATTTTTTATATTTAGAGAGAGTTTTTTAATGATGCTTCTGTGCCGGCGAAGCTTCACCTTCTGAGGTTTGTTTAAAGGAACATTTCCTTTTATAAGATTTAAACAGACTTCGCATACACACTGGATAGATTTTCATCATTGCGGAATTAGTTTACGTTTTCAACTGTTTTCAGTTTTTAAATTTTTTTTTATAAGAGGTAAATACTTTAACTAAGGTACTCATTATTCAGGTATGAATACAGTTTCAATTTCGAATGGTAAAATGTTAGTACGGAGCAAAACTCTATACGTGTTTTTAGGATGAAGTTCACACATTAAATAACCATGAGGAACAGATGTAACTTCTTTATATACCTTTAAGAAGTCTTTACGTTGTGATGGAAACATTTGAGAGGCTAATACATTGATCTGATTCATGTCTCTTCTCTGTCCGAAGAGTAGTAGATATTGGGTGTTTAAAGATATATCTCTCATATACTTATTCTGATAAAAAATGTTCTGGGTGATGAAAAATACAGAGATGTTTAAATGATGGGAAAATACAGTAAACGTTTCAGCTATTTCTTCATTTAACTTATGCATTAAATCATCTAATACAATGATTTTATGACCATCCATATTATTCAACGATTTGATGTCGTAGATTCCTTCATGAAACTGAATTACATCTTTATATTCTGCAAATTTTTCCTGATAAACACTGTAACACCATATTATTTTTACTGGTTCTTGTTCAAAAATTTCCATCTCTCTTAATATGTTTAATAACAGAAAGGTTTTCCCGCATCCTGTGGGGCCTGATACAAGACAAGTAGCAGGACTACGGAACATAAATTTACACACGTCCATACTCTTCAAATGTTCGATCTTTAATATAAATTCCCTTTTTTTTTATATATATATATATATATATATATATATATATATATATATATATATATATATATATATATATATATATATATATATATATATATATATATATATATATATATATATATATATATATATATATATATATATATAATATATATATATATATATATATTTTTATATATATATATATATATATATATAAGTTGTTTTTCCACCAGAATGTGTGTTTCGGATAGGACTTGAAACAGTAAAACCCTACAGTAAGACAATAAAGCAGTAAAGACATAGCGCATAGCCAGGGTGAAGGGAGGGGCCCTCTGGGGCTATTTGCGCTACTGCCTTATTGAGTTATAGCTTTAAGGTAGAAAAAATATGTTTTTATTACAAAAATTTAACAGTGAACAAGGGTTTTGTATAAATAATAAAAAAAAAATTAAGAAAGTTTAAGTATAAAATAAAATAACTGTTTCATAGTACAGAAAACGGATTACTTGAAAAGAAAATACAAAGTAATGTAAACACTTTTATTAACGTTACAACTAAGAAATATATTTAGCGTTCGCGCAGTAATATTGCGCCTGCGGGCGCTCGCGTCGTTTCCGGGCCGGGGCGCGCCTGCGGGCGCGGGGCAACCTCGCGTTCGGTCATGCCAACCCTGCGATCGTTTAGAGAGTTGAAACCGTGATTCAGCATAATGCATCTTCCTCACCGCTTTTTCTTCTTTTTTCAGTAGAAACCCCTGAAGAGGGGTTCTCAGACTCATTTGAGAGTTTTGGGAACCTCAAAAATGAGATCTATGTTATTAAAAACATATATAGTCACTAATATCAGATGTTAAAAGTACATTTTTAATTCAGCACCACTGGGTTCCACACCGGTGACGGTACCCTACCTGCTCTGATCCACTCATTTGATCCCCATGAGACCTTCTTCTTTTTCCCTTCTTCTTCTTTTCCTACATTCATCTTCTTTCGTCTTCTTCTTCGCTTTTCTTCTTTTTCAGGGGACCCCCCTTCGAGGGAGGGTCTCAAAAACTCATTTAGGGTTCACAGGCTTAAAAAATGAGTCTACACCGTTGAAACATAGATGGTACCTCCATTTGTTCTAATATGTATGGGCAATTCCATTCTGGCACCGCAACCACCAACTCCGGCTCGGCTCCAGCCCCATATGGTACGCCCTAATAATTGCCGCAGCCATCTATTCATTTTCTTTCTTCTACACTCACCCAATTTCGGCTTTCTAGTCCATTTTCCAAAAAATTTAGGGGGTGGGGCCCCACCCTTTGACTATCTTGTTTCAAACACATTGGATACAACAATGTGCAACATATAAGGAACATACAAGTTTGAAGAAGATACATTAGCTCTAACATCTTTGCTAGATGTGATAATCGGTGTCGATTTACCAAATAAATGACCCCCACAGGGGATGGGGACTCTGGCGTTCGGGAAAGTAACTACGGGAATCTTATTTTTGAGACATTCTACCCCTGTTTGACACCCGTCATGATAGGTTTTTGACGAAGGGTACGCCATCTACGAAAAACGCATGTTGGTGCGTTCTAAAAACGCAACGGCTGAAACGCCATGCTCGGCAATAGCGGCAATCGACTCGGCATACCTCAAAACATACTAGACAACACCGAGCTCGGCTTCATAGCTCAAGAAACAAAAATGTTAGAAAAGGGGGGTAGGGTAATGTCTAATGCTAAACCATGCTAGGAGTGCTTCGAACCCTTTATAAACCACAGGATTCGAATCACTATACCCTAAAACATACTAAACCCTCTAAAACACGGGTATATTCCGTCACATACGATATATCGCACTAGAAGGGTTAGAAAGGGGGGGTGGGGGATACTAACTCATAGAAGGAAGCATCCTAGCACCTTCTAATACACACCAATCGACTCCCCGTACCCTATAACCTAGGGGTAGGCACTAATACCGATGTATTCTATGATGTAGGACATGTCATGCTAGAAAAGGCTAGAAAAGGGGGGTAGGGTAATAACTCATAGAAGGAAGCATCCTAGCACCTTCTAATGTACACCAATCGACTCCCCGTACCCAATAACCTAGGAATAGACACTAAGACCGGTGTATTCTACAATATAGGTCGGCACGTGCTAGAAGCTAGAATATATAGCCTATATCATATAGCCTATATAATATATAGCCTATAAATATAACCTATCATATGACCTATAGCCTATAGGAACATGTGACCTTTTCAACCTCGGCGGCATCCTTTGAAGTCTCTCTATTCTTCGCCTCCTTATCAGTTTTGTGGTTTGTGGTTAGATAACTTGGGTGCCTATTCTGACCTATACTACTCAACTAGTTCTTCTATTGCTGTTTTTGAACGATCTGTTTTGTGATGCCATTTCAACTTCCATAAATCCCATTCTGATTTTACTAAATCCTCACTTGGGCTTTCGAGATCTTCCTTATAAAATGTTACATCTTTTATCTTTTCATATGGCACATAACACCTGTTCGGTATGCAAAGAAGATATAATTTCTTTATGATTTAAAAACCTCTCTCCTCATGCTGATATTAAATCATCCAAAAATATAAGGTATAAAAATGGATGTGCGATACTAAGTCTGTGGGTCGGAAGTAAGAATGTTGGGTCTGTATTTTTTGAATTTGTTATTCTTGGTACAGCAATTTCAATACCCAGCTCAGATTCAGATGCGCTTACATTCTTCAAAAATCTACTGAAATTCTAATGTTGCATTTTCTCTGATGGCTTCAAGTTTAGTTCTAACTAGATTACTTCATTATATGCACTCACAACAAATCACTAACGATAGTAGTGCAATCGTTTGAAAGATCTGTATGTAAAATTTTTGATTTTTTATGACATTCTGAAGGAAAGGTCATAAAGAAGGAACTATAAACATTTGTTCAATGGATCTCTCTAGCTTTTTTGACTGATCTCAATTTCACATTTATTTGTTCCAAGATTTACTATGCTGACAAGTTCTCCTGTTTATAAATATTAAAACGCACAAACTACTCTCCTTTCCATAATTTCACAACTATTCTATTCTTGATCTGTTGGTAGATAAGAAATATTTTTTTCTTCAAACACTTTTGTGCTCTCTAGTAATTAGAAAAAAATGTACATCATTCTGATATTATTCAATTGCACTTCAAATGTTTTGAACTTTAGAACTGTGAGAATAAATTTCATATTCGATAAATTATGAGTATAAATAACTACATGTTCACTCTTCACAGTCCTACGACATATTTACCCCTCATTCTTCTTTCTGCAATGTTTTCCCTGTCTTAGATTGTTATATCCAAACCAAGTTCCAGTTACTTTTCTTCAATTAATTTTGCAAGACTTATTCCCGTCAAATCATTTACTGAGACGAAGCACAAAAAAAATCTTCTTTGATGGTAAGAGTATCAATATCAACGTAACGCATACACACAAAGAAAATTGTTCCTTCTGGGACATCAGTCGTCTCATCGGCTAAGACAGTAAAAATTACTTTTATTTATGTTTTTGCACAATTTTACGTTGAATAAGATGCGCAAATGACATTTTGGACTGTGAAACTGGTATACTTGGCATTTCTAGCACTAGGTTTTAAATGTTCTGAAGGAGAACATGGTCTCAACATTAGCGAGATATCTTAAAAGATTCCGAAAATTACCATCGTTTCCCCACAGGCTAAGAGAGTTCGATTCGACCTGAGTAATGATGTCCATGTAGCGATATATTTTGCTTACCACAGAATCGAATTGTTTCAACAATTGGAACACACTCTCTACTGTTTTCGGCCTCCCTTTTCTTCTGACTGTCAATCTGTTTGTCGATGCTCCTCGATTTTTCCTTGAACCTGCTTCTCATCAGCAATCTCTTTTCTCCGATTCTTTGCGATATTTAGTTGCCTCGTGTTTTTAAAAAGATTCAATGGATTTCTTTAAGTTTGAATACGGTCTCGAGACAAAAACACCAAATTCCTATTTTCATTTACCTTCTTTTGTTTTCAAAAACAATACACAATTTGAGCAATAAACCCCAACGGTTTTGTCAGAGTAAGATAACCACTTAATATAATCAAGCCACTTTCTTTGAAAATATCTTTCCCGACCTTTGAATTCCTGAGCAGGAAATATATATTTTGAATCTGGTTTCCAGACATATTTTAATATTTCCACTTTTCCTTATTGCTAAATACCGTACCTATGAAATTGTCAATATCGTTGGGATGAACAATCTTTTCTGAACAATCCTTTCTGTATTCCTTGATTGAGCCTGACTTATAGACGCTTGTGAAGGAAAAAAACATCACCGTCGACTTGAGATTTTCAGTTACTATCGCAGTTACAGAAGCTCCAGGAGAAGCTGATTCTACGAGTCCGAGAGCCTCAATCTTTCAATAACAGGAATCTTTATTAACATAGTGCTTACTTTTTCTTGAAGGTCTCTAATATCTGTTCTTCTTTTCATATATTTTTTTATTTTTTAAGTTGAACAACAAGAACAAAAATGTTAAACACAAAGTGCAAAACTATAATATTCACTAGCAACGATATTATACCCTTAAAACAATAGATCGATAGCTTTACACTGACACCACAATGTTATCTCATTCACTCAAACCAAAATATGTCCTAATGTCCTAATGTCCTAATATATATATATATATATATATATATATATATATATATATATATATATATATATATATATATATATATATATATATATATATATATATATATATATATATATATATACTTTATATATATATATATATATATATATATAAATATATATATATATATATATAAAAATATATATAGAGAGAGAAAATATATATATATATATATATATATATATATATATATATATATATATATATATATATATATATATATATATATATATATATATATATATATATATATATATATATATATGTAAAATTATGACATTTCTTTCTCATGTAAAACTTCCCCAAAGGGACTTACAGTTTGATGTAACAGCGACGTTATAAAATTTGTTTAAGCCTCTGAACTTTATATTATTAACAGATATTATACTTAAAACCATGGCCCCCCCCCTAAATACGCCACTGTATAATATATATATATATATATATATATATATATATATATAT
>JABUQX010144216.1:7500-10000 GCA_015478945.1 Trachelipus rathkii
ATATATATATATATATATATATATATATATATATATATATATATGTATATATATATATATATATATATATATATATATATATATATATATATATATATATATATATATATATATATATATATATATATATATATATATATATATATATATATATATATATATATATATATATATATATATATCCTTTTCTGTTTCACCTGCCCAGTAATAAATGTTAAATTTAGATTTTAGACGATTTTTCTTCGATTTCTGTTACATGTGATTTAAAAAAAAAAAAATTTGAAAATTTTTGGGCATTTCTGAAAAATTTAAGAGCTTTGTATTTATTAAGATACGTAAGGTTATACTAGGCTAGGTTAGACTAGATTAGATTGGGTAGGTTATATTAAATTAAGGCTTGTTTAAGTTTTGTGTGGTTAGATTATTTTGAAATAATAATAGTTTCAAAATACAAGAAAAGATATATTATTTTATTTATATGAAAAGTTTTTCATCTTGATCTCTTATCAGCAAAATGATTCATAATTTCCTCCATTTATATTATGATAGCTATGATGAACAGTCATTAAAGTCAGTTCAGTTAGGCTTTCTTCTCCTGTAGAATTGAAGAAGTATGTTTGAGCCTTTTCAGATTGTAGAAATATATTTTGAGTGCACGTTATGAGTGAAGTAAATGCTAAAACCCTTAACAATCTAAATATTTATTTACAGATCAAATTTCTTTACAAAATTCATAAAATATTTAATAGATATTGATGGGATGAGCGACTTTACAAAGATTAATAAATATTGATCTATGGCTCAAGAACTTGGTCTCTAACTGGTTTGAAAAATCAACAGGAAAAGATATTTTAATTGCCCTGTCTTTTCTTTTTACATCTATTCTCACATGATTCATTCTCATTCCTTCATTAAAAGAAAGCAGAATTTATGTTGCAACTTCCAAAAATTTTTGAAAATGTTAATCTATCCATTTCTTCACATCACACAACTCTCTAATACATTCATTCCTCATTTTATCAATTCTTCTCACACCTAACACGTCCCTAAGATTGTCCATCTGAACACATTGTACTTTAGATCTATACCACTTATTCCAGACCATAGTCTCACTACTATGCATTAACACAGGTAACAACGTACCCTCACGTAAGACTCTAGCGCACTCAAGACACAGTCCCTTTACATCCACCAAGGATTTAATTGCACCAGCCACCTTCGTGACATTCACAACTTTCCTACTACACTTCACATCATCAGTTCCCTTTTCATCCAGCATATATTCTAAATATTTAAACTCAGACACTTGTTCTAGTTGCTCAGCAACCAGCATAACTGCACACCCAAAACTGTCCTCACTCACAACCATAACATTACTCTTATCTACGTTTACTTTCAAACCTCTTCTTTTACACACCCTGCCAAATCTCTCTACCAATCCTCTCAAACTCTCTTCAGATTCACCACACAAAACCAAATCATCCGCATATAATAGATAGGGAACCCTCCACTCATCTCCATTCTCCATCATTCCAACACCTTCTCCTGCCACCCCTACTTCTAATTCTTTCATAACCCCATCCATATACAAATTGAATAACCAAGGAGACATAACATATCTCTACCTCACTCCGCTATTAATTTTAAACCAATCACTTTCGACTCCATTTATAATTACACATATTATCTTTCAGATATGCCTTGATTCCATTCCAAGACTCATAACACCAACACCATAAATCATATATATATATATATATATATATATATATATATATATATATATATATATATATATATATATATATATATATATATATATATATATATATATATATATATATATATATATATATATAAATATATAATTATATATATATATATATATATATATCATCTCGCAGGTAGGATTTTTGCCCTGTGAATTAGACCAACATCTTCCTCCATCTGACATCGAAACATATATATATATATATATATATATATATATATATATATATATATATATATATATATATATATATATATATATACTATATATATATATATATAAATATATATACACTTTCTCACCTCTCTCTCTATCTATATATATATATATATATATATATATATATATATATATATATATATATATCTATTCGAAACAGGTCTTCTAAATCAGGTACGAGAATTTATTCAATTGTTGATGTAGACCAGCCTAGAAGAGCAGAGCCAGAATGACCACCTGGTGTTTGCGTGTTTGCAAGGCTCCTAGTGCAGGCCCTCATATGTGGTTATAAAAAGAGGTTTTGCCCACCTCTTTCAGAGTAGAGGGTCTCACTTAATATTGTGGTCCTCCACCCCGCCTTCCCCCTCAAGGCCCGCAAAGAATTACTGACAAGGTGGAGATCAAAGGACGTATTATCACCAGGGAGCTGGGGCCGTCATCAGAGCCCCAGGATTGGAGGGCAGCAAGCAGCAGCGTCAGCCTGGCCAGCCAAGTGCAATAACCTCCAGG
>JABUQX010144216.1:17500-27678 GCA_015478945.1 Trachelipus rathkii
TGGGGGGAAAAAAATTTGGTTATTAATGCACTAAAATTGTACGAAACAAAACCATTTCAAAACCATTTAGATCAGAAATGAGCTCTAAATAATACTTTGCAATAAAAAAAGTATAATAATATACCTGCAAAAAAAAATAAGAAATAAAATAAACACCAGGAAAATTTAAATGACAAACACATTTTTAAATAAGAAACTAAGAATGTTTTAATATATATATATATATATATATATATATATATATATATATATATATATATATATATATATATATATATATATATATATATATATATATATATATATATATATATATATATATATATTAATATATATATATATATATATATATATATATATATATATATATATATATTCTTTATATATATATATATATATATATATATATATATATATATATATATATATATATATATATATATATATATATATATATATATATATATATATATATATATATATATATATATATATATATATATATCAGGCGCGGCTTTACGGGGGAAGCACAGGAGGCCGCACCTCCTCTATACACACGATCGATCTTTTACAAATTTATATATATATATATATATATATATATATATATATATATATATATATATATATATATATATATATATATATATATATATATATATATATATATATATATATCATATTATTAAGAACGAGGGATAGGACAGGCTGAACACCTGGTGATGTCGCCTTGAAGGGAACTCGATTGCTTTAAAACTGTTCTTGAACTCAACTTTTTTGGGTTGGGGGATGGCTCAGTCGTAAAGCATCGAGCATATTGTCCTCATTTCGCAACATGCGGTGGTTCAATCCCGGAGAAGGCAGTAATTCTTTACCTTCCCACTTTATGTTCTTTGTTTAAGATCTAAATAATAAATTGCGATTATGCAATATTTAACAACTACATATTATTAAGAACGAGGGATAGGACAGGCTGGACACCTGGTGATGTCGCCTTGAAGGGAACTCGATTGCTTTAAAACTGTTCTTGAACTCAACTTTTTTGGGTTGGGGGATGGCTCAGTCGTAAAGCATCGAGCATATTGTCCTCATTTCGCAACATGCGGTGGTTCAATCCCGGAGAAGGCAGTAATTCTTTACCTTCCCACTTTATGTTCTTTGTTTAAGATCTAAATAATAAATTGCGATTATGCAATATTTAACAACTACATATTATTAAGAACGAGGGATAGGACAGGCTGGACACCTGGTGATGTCGCCTTGAAGGGAACTCGATTGCTTTAAAACTGTTCTTGAACTCAACTTTTTTGGGTTGAGGGATAGCTCAGTCGTAAAGCATCGAGCATATTGTCCTCATAAATAAATTTCACTTACATAATTTTTATTAACATAATATTTATTAACTGGCTCAATAGCCACCTCAAATATTTTTAAAATATGTATAAGCCAGGGAATAAAAAATTCCCATTTAGTTGTTTATTGGCCTTAAAACTATTTTAATAAATAAATTTTATTTTAAATATTTTTAATTATATAATAAATTTTGTAACTTTTAAATAACTTTAAAAATATTTTGCAAATCTTTAGCATTTTAAATAAATTATTGAAAATAATATTTAACAGTATCTAATTTATATATATATATATATATATATATATATATATATATATATATATATATATATATATATATATATATATATATATATATATATATATATATATATAGCCCATCGCGCAGAAGGGCCCTGCATGTAACTAGAAAACTATAACATCTACAGGAAAATAAATAACATTTTTGATCTCGGCAAGCAATTTCATCGATGAAACTTAAAAAAATATATATTTTATTCTAATATTTATTAATAACACCTTAAATATTAATATAATCTCAAACCTCGCAAGTGCACGCTGTGATTGACCTTGAATCATGCATTAGTTGACGATAGCAAAAGTTGCCAAATACCATTTTATTTTTACGCTTTGGAGAAAATGTTAACTTTTCTTTTTATATCCTTTTAATTAGGGGGTTCTAGCCGACGGAGGGACAGAGGGGGACGAAGTCCCCCCCGTCGTCCCCCGGTAGGCCGAGAAACCCCGACTCTTGCCATCTTTAATTTTTACCCGTCGGGTATGGTTTAGTTATAAAAGAAAAAAATTCAACATTTGGCAACTTTCCGCGCTCCCTCCGACTACTCCAGCTTCTTCGTTTTGTCAAAAAACTAATTTTTTCAACAATTTTTTTTTAAAAAATAATTTTTAAAAAAGTGTTATATATTTTTTTTCAGGGGTAAATGTCTCCTGATTAATAAAATGATATTTATTTTCGTGTAGCTGTTATAGTTTTTTAGTTACATGCCTGGCCTTTTCGGGATGCTGACCATATATATATATACACCACCGCTCACGGGCAGAGCCCTAATCTAGGAGGGGGTGTACTCATTTAACGTCCGAGCAGGACGAAGCCAAGCCCTAGGAGAGAATAGCTCACATTCTCCCACCCGACCAGTTGCGAACCTGGGACCCTAGATTTGTTTGGCGAGCTATATAACGCTTTTAAAAAATAAAATAAAAAATATATATATATATATATATATATATATATATATATATATATATATATATATATATATATATATATATATATATATATATATATATATAAATATATATATATATATATATACATATATATATATATATATAAAATATATATATATATATATATATATATATATATATATATATATATATAATTATTATTATTATTATTATTATTATTATTATTATTATTATTATTATTATTATTATTATTATTATTATTATTATTATTATTATTATTATTATTATTATTATTATTATTATTATTATTATTATTATTATCTTCAATATTATCGTATCACTATTATCATTATCTTTATTATCATTTTATATATATATATATATATATATATATATATATATATATATATATATATATATATATATATATATATATATATATATATATATATATATATATATATATATAAAATAACATATATATATATATATATATATATATATATATATATATATATATATATATATATATATATATATATATATATATATATATATATATATATATATATATATATATATATATATATATATATATATATATATATATATATATATATATATATATATATTTATTTGTACTTGACAAAGAGTGTTGTATATATATATATATATATATATTATCCTGTCCCCAGATTGGGGGTGAGGTGCATAGCATACACTGGAATAGAGAAGTAGTAGAAGAACATGAGGCATGTCGAAAAAAAAGCCGCCCCACTTTTACCGTACCCTTTATACCTCCAGTGAGAAATCGTCGCAATCAGAAAAATCCACCCTGAGGCATCACAACCGCGAAGGACCCTCACAGGGGTATCTCGTCAATGTGGGGTTCATCCCCTGTGCAAAGCCACAACCATACCCCCTCACAAAACCCCGCCATTCACTCCTGTTATGTACCTTTCTTCTCGCCTCTGCCAAACTCACATTCCTCTTCTTCAGGCATTCCTTTACTGACTCAATTCACTTTTCTTCGTCTCCCAGCCGGTCGATTTCCAACACACTCACCACTATGCATCCGATTAACCAACAGACTATCATCCATCCTTTCCATATGACCAAATCATCTCAATATACTCTCATTTATTCTCTCATTTACGCTCTTCTTCACACCACACAACTCCCTAATGAGTTCATTCCTCATTTTATCAATTCTTTTCACCTTATACGACGATTAAAGAATGTCCATATGAACACATTGTACATTAGATCTATACCTCTTATTCCAGACCATAGTTTCACTACTATACATTAACACAGGTAACAACATACCCTCATGCAAAACCTTAGCGCACTCAAGACTTAGTCCTTTACATCCACCAAGGATTTAATTGCACCAGCCACCTTCCTACCATTCACAACTTTCCTACTACACTCTGCCTCATCCGTTCCCTTTTCATCTAACATATATATATATATATATATATATATATATATATATATATATATATATATATATATATATATATATATATATATATATATATATATATATATATATATATTATATATATCTAAATATTTAAACTCAGAATACTTGTTCCAACTGCTCACCATCTAACATAACTTCACACCGCGGACTCTCCTCACTCACTACCATAACCTTACTCTTATCTACATTTACTTTCAAACCCCTCCTTTTTAACTTGCCAATATTTTTTATTTTCTTTTTATCATTTTCCTACGTATTGATATTATTATTTTTTATAAATGTATTCTAAATAAATTTCCATTTATGAATGTGTGATATGCTGACATTTCTATATATATATATATATATATATATATATATATATATATATATATATATATATATATATATATATATATATATATATATATATATATATAGTTTACTAATAGTTATATATATTAAGATAATAGCCAGTAGAAATAATATGAATAGTAAATAAAAATAACATAATTATAATAATGTATTTAGCAAATATTAAATTATAATACCAAGAGTAATATATATATATATATATAATAATAAAAATAATATATAATAATGTATATAATAATAATATGTGTGAAATAATGTAATATATATGTAATAATAATAATAACTAATATATATAATATAATAATAATAATAATAATAATATATATGTATATATATATATATCTTCTTTATATATATCTTAATAATAATAATATATATATATATATGTTATATAATATAATAATAATAATAATAATAGCCAATAATAATGTATGTAATAATAATAATAATAATATATGTATAACAATATATATATATATATATATAATAATAATAATAATAATATCTGTATATGTAATAATATATGTAATATGTAATGAATAGCACGTACCACTACCTCGCTTAAGCGGGAATAAGTGTATGTATAATAATAATAATAATAATAATAATAATAATCTATATGTATATGTATATATGTATATATGTATAATATATATATATAATAATAATAATATAATAATAATAATATAATAATAACAATATAATATATATATAATATAAAAATAATAATAATAATAATAATAATAATATATATATAATAATAATAATAATAATATATATATATATATTAATAATATATAATAATAATAATAATAATAATAATAATATATAATAATAATAATAATATATATGTACCAATATAATAATAATAATAATAATAATATGTATATATATATTTATATATAATATATATATAATAATAATATATATAATTATATATATATATAATAATAATAATAATATAATATAATAATAATAATAGCAATATATAATAATATATATATAATAATAATAATAATAATAATATATATATATAATACAAGAAATAATATATAATAAAAATAATAAAATAATATAATAAAATAACCAACATATATGTATATATATATAATAAGAATAATAATATAATTTATATATATATAAAATTATGAATAATAATAATAATAATAATAATAATAATAATAATAATAATAATAATAATAATAATAATAATAATAATAATAATAATAATAATAATAATAATTATATTAATATATATATAATAATATTTATATATTTAATATAGATTATATATGATTTTTCCATGATAACAATAGGATATACATAAAAAAATATGCTATATATATATAATATAATAAGAATAATAATAGTATATATAAGAATAATAATAATATGTATATATATATATATATATATATATATTTATATATATATATATATATATAACAACAATATATATATATATATATATATATATATATATATATATATATATATATATATATATATATATATATATATATATATATATATATATATATATATATATATATATAAATAAATATATATACTATATATATATATATATATATATATATATATATATATTTTACAGTTATCACCACCGCTCACGGGCAAAGCCCTATTCAAGGAGGGGGTGTTACACTCAACAAAATTTCAACTAACGCAAATTACGCAGATGAGCACAGACGCGGGCTTTAAAGTGAGGGAGATTAAATTGAGTAGGAAACACAGAAGATGGAAGAGAATTCCACAGAACAGGGTGGCGGGAAAGAGGGGCGCCGCAGCAAACTAGTCTGGAGTTGCTAACATCAACACAAAACTCAAGTGCCGACACAGCACCCCTTGTGCTACAATATAAACACAAAGGTGGTGGCAGCAACCATCGAGTTCCCTCGAGCACTTGCCGCTACAGTACCTATAGAAAAGAGATAAAGCACCAACATCGCGCCGCAAAGATAGAGGGTCAAGTGAACTAAAAAGTACAGGACAGTTTATAAGTCTTTTTAGCCTTTGACTCGACCCTATCCAAAAGCCAGGTGAAACCTGAGCCCCCCCAGATATGAGAGCAGTACTCCATACAAGGGAGGATGGGACCCTTGGCCCATAACTGGAGTAACTGTGAAAGGAAAAAAAGTCTCATAGTCCTAAACAGAACTCCCAGTTTCTTTGAGGCCGCCTTAGCAGCCGATGTGATGTGAATTTTCCAAGACATTTTGTTTATGTTAAGGCCAGGATGTTTATGTGTCAACAGGAGAGACGAGAGAACCGTCGAAAGAGATAGGAAAGTTGAAAGGTGTTTTAGAGAGGGAGATTTGTAGAAGTTGAGTTTTTAAAGAATTAAATTTCACAAGGTTGAGACGACCCCACCCGGAAATTCTATCCAGATCAGCATGGAATCGGAAGATTAAGACGAGGCAATTCTAGAAGTAAAGAAGGGGCAGAATTGAAATGAGTTGAAGAATGAAGGGTCAGTCATCGGCATATGAGTGGATAGAGTTAGATGTGCAGGTGAGAAGATCATTAATGAAAAGCAGGAATAAAGTAGGAGATAAGACAGAACCCTGAGGAACACCACTATTGACAGAAAAGGAAGAAGAAGTCGCCCCCATCAACAACAGCCGATGTTGAGATTTGGAAGAAAACTAGATATAAGTAAGCAAAGGGAAGGAGGAAACCCAAAGGAGGGAAGTGCCATACCGGTCAAATGTTTTGGATATGTCAAGCGCCACCACGCAAGTCTCCCCGTAGTTCGTAAGAGAAATACAGTAAATCGGTTAGATAGGAAAGTATATCACCAGTAGACCTCGAGCGCTGAAAGCCCGTATTGGCGATCGGAAGAAGGGAATGGCCAGATGGTCTAAGAAATAGAGTTGAAGGGTTTCAAAGAATCATAGATAGAATACAGGTTTAGAGCTATAGGGCGATAGTTAGAAGGATCAGAGTGGCTTCCTTTTTTCGAATAGGTTGGACATATACGCGCTTCAACACTGAGGAAAGTGCTAGTATTGAAGGCATACTAAGAATAGTTGAGGCAGGAGGAGGGGCTAGCACGGGCTTCACTCCCTCAAAACTCGGGGAGGAATACCATCCGGGCCACCCGCCTTCATAACATTCATAGATTTCAGGGGCCCATGCACCCGATCAAATGTAATCACAGGCAAAGGCATAGGACACCTGAGAGGAGGAGTAGGAAGAGGAATGCCAGAATCGTCCAGGGTTGAGTTTAGAGGAAAATAAGAGGCCGAAGAGATTGGCCTTGTCAGTTGGAGAGTTAGCAACAGAACCATCAGATCGAATAAGAGGAGGAAAGGTAGATTTACAGAAGTTGTTGGAGATGTTTTTGGCAAGAGGCCAGAAAGATTTTTCAGTAGGAGAACAAGGAGGTTGGCGCACTTTCGTTTGATGAAAACCCGCTTTCTCGTCGAAGAGTATCCCTACAACGATTTCTAGCTGAATGAAAATTAGCGAGTGATAGGAGAACAAGAATTTTTCCACCCCTATACGCACTGTCTCTAGCCTGATGGCCAGAGAACAAGCGTGATCGAAACATGGATTTTGAGGAGAGAAAGATTTAATCGAAGAAGGAATGAACCTACTCATCCCATCAACGATTACAGCTCCCACCTTGTCGGCAGAAGCCGAAGCGTCACCAGAGGAAAAAGCAGTCATTCAATACAATATATATATATATATATATATATATATATATATATATATATATATATATATATATATATATATATATATATATATATATATATATATATAGTGGTGTATTTAGGGGGGCAGGGGGGCCATGGCCCCCCCCGAAATTTTCTAGACACTAAAAAATTTTAAGTATCATATCTGTTAATAATATAAAGTGCAGAGGTTAAATTAATTTTATATAATTCGTCGCAGTCAGGAACAAATCTCGTAAGTCCTTTAGTTAAAACTAAACTTGAAGCCATCAAAGAAAATGCAACATATACCCAACATTCCTTCTTCCAACCCACAGATTTAATATCGCACATTCATTTTTATAAGATTTTTGGATGATTTAATATCAGCATTAGGAGAGAGGTTTTTAAATATAAAGAAATTATATCTTCCTTGCAATTTGTCATACCGAGCAGGTGTAATGTATCATATGAGAAGATAAAATATTGTGTAACATTTCACAAGGAAGATCTCGAAAGCACAATTGAAGATTTAGTAAAAGCAGAATGGGATTTATGGAAGTTGAAATGGCATCATAGCACAGATCGTCCAAAAACAGCAATAGACAGACTAGTTTCTTGTTCGCAGTCACAATTTCCAAATATTTACATCTTGTTGCAAAGACTTCTGAAAACCTACTTGAGAAATTTTATTGGAGATAAAAGACTTACTGGATTTGCCCTCCTCTACATACATTGAAATATTGAAATAAAAACTGAAGATATTATCTCGGACTTTGCTCACTCTCATGCCCGGCGATTAAATTTAACAATTTAGGTATGGTGATTTTAGTAATTTATATAAATTATTCCCATTTTTTCTTAGAAATTTAATATTTGGTCCATCCTTTATAAATAAATAAATATATATATATATATATATATATATATATATATATATTCTAATAATAATAATAATATATATAATAATAATATATATATATATATATATATATATATATATATATATATAATATAATAATAATATATATATATGAACGATTTTTAATCTGGCCCCAGAAAAAGTTTTCTGGATTACGCCTACGTATATATATATATATATATAATATATAAAAAAATAATTGAATATAATAATAATAATAATAATTAATAATAATAATAATACTAATAATATATATATATAATAGCAATATATATATATATATATATATATATATATAATATATATAATAATAATACAATATATATATATATATATCATATAATAATAATATATATATATAATAATAATATATATAATAATATATATATATATATAACTATTCTTTAATATGTATATATATATATATGTATAATATATATATATTATATACATATATATATATATATATATATATATATATATATATATATATATATATATATATATATATATATATATATATATATATATATATATATATATATATATATATATATATATATATATATATATATATATATATATATATTAAAAAAAAGTTTCCTTTTTTTATTCTTTACCGATTATATTTTTGTTTTTTATTTGGATTTTATATTTTGTATTTTATATTATATTTTATATTTTGTTTTTTATATTTTTTTTTTTGTTTTTTTATATATATTTTTGAATTATATTTTTGTTTTCTTACCTAAAAACATATATTTTACCAGTTAACTTTGTTTTGTTTTTAAATATTTAGAACTAATTTCTTTATTAATGGTCTTGAGAACGTTTTTAGTAACTATAATTGTACTGATTTAATGAAGCATCCGTGCAGCAATTTACTAATGAGTTTTAAAAATTTATATACAGTTATGAGAAGAAAAGAGACTGCTCAGGATTATTAGTAGTGAAATTGCCTGTAAGTAATTAAAAACAATATGACCTAGTATATATATATATATATATATATATATATATATATATATATATATATATATATATATATATATATATATATATATATATATATATATATATATATATATATATATATATATATATATATATATATATATATATATATAAATATATATATATATATATATATATATATATATATATATAT
>JABUQX010144217.1:5000-7500 GCA_015478945.1 Trachelipus rathkii
GGATAGTATTCATTTATGAATTATGAGACTAAATGTTCCTCAACTTTCTGTAACGCAAGATGTTCAGACTCGTTGGAATAGTAGTTTATACATGCTTGAGAGGATGGGAGAAATAAATGAAGCTGTCTCCCCTTATGCTTCGAACAAACACAAAGGTGAAAGGCTTGACAGGTGATGATAATACGATTTTAGGTAATTGTATTACTCTTCTTAAACCGTTTGAAGAGGTAACTAAGACTATTATCTCAGAAAATTCTTGTTTGCCAGACGAGATTCCTCTAGATGCAACGATGAAAGCTGTGCTAAATGCTGCTATTAAAAGTAAGGAACTTTCAAAGGTGACAGAAACACTAATGCTGGAGATAGATAATAGATTTCAAAATCTGCAAAACGATTACGCATCTGCAATAGTAACTTTTCTGGATCCTAGATACAAAACCAAATTTCTTGAACCACGTGTTTCACAAAGGGTTAAAATTTATTTAGTATGCCTATGTGATGAAATGCTGCTAAAGCCAGAAATTTCACCAGCCAATAAAAAGGAAAAGATTGCAGAAACAGACACACATTTACTATCTGTTAGCGAAACCATTGCAGAATCCATGAACGTTCTTTTGGCTTCTAGCAGCGATGAAGAGTCTTGTTCAGAGGTGTCAAAGGACACTCTGTCATTGATCGAAGATTATCAAAAGCGAAAACTCTTGGAATCGGATAAAGATCCATTGGTTTGATGGCGTGATAATTGTAAAAGTTTTTCACATCTTGCAGAACTCGGCAGGGAATACTTAGCATGCCCTTCAATAAGTGTAGCTGGCGAGCATCTTTTCAGCGATGCAGATCTCATTTACGAAGAAAAGAGAAGCAAACTCTCCCTTTAAAGGGCTCAGAAGCTTTAGTTTTTTTAACATAATTTGAGAATTATTAATTTCAAGTATTATTCTACATATAACCTTTTTTTCAAATGGGTTGAGGCTGGGGAAAGAGATTGGTGGGGTGCAAAAGAGTTGGGTCCATATCTCGCAATCTGGTAACACAGGTATATATATATATATATTTTTTATATATATATATATATATATATATATATATATATATATATATATATATATATATATATATATATATATATATATATATATATATTATTTTTCATATATATATATATTATATATATATATATATATATATATATATATATATATATATATATATATATATATATATATATATATATATATATATATATATATATATATATATATATATATATAAATATATATATATATATATATATATATATATATATATATATATATATATATATATATATATATATATATATATATATATATATATATATATATATATATATATATATATATATATATATATATATATATAATAACAACCTATGGTGGCTTTTGCCTGTCAGTTGGTCTGTCATTTTCTTGGTCTTAAAACTCTAACCCTAGAGCATTTTAGAAAAAACATTCCCTTTAGCAATTGTTTCCGATGCCAGTCCTCTGGTTAATACTCTCAGGTAGGGTTTTCGCCCTTTCAGTAGAACTAGCATCTTCTTTCATTAGGCTTCAAAACTCGTTCACCCAGAGAGGTCTCCAGAGGATCATGCTTCTACGCGTAAGATTCTAACACTGGTCCAAGAGTAATACAAGCAAAAGGAAAGGACCAGGTTGCTAGCTCTGTCGCCCTATAACCATGCGAAGAAAATCTTCACTTGTCCTGACAGCTACGAAACTTCCAACCTTCTTTATATTAAGGTATATATATATATATATATATATATATATATATATATATATATATATATATATATATATATATATATATATATATATATATATATATATATATATATATATATATATATATACATATATATATATATATATATATATAGAAGTACAGGAAAGAGTCTAAAAAATCCTCATCTAAGACTCTAAAATCCTCATCCTCAATCCGCGGATAGTGATTTTTACTATCCGCATCCGCGGATAGTCAAAAATCACCATCCGCTACATCTATAGTAAAGACATAAAGATGCAGGCGCAGCGCAATACATGACAAACAAATATATTTCAGTTTCGGAAACAAATGTATAACCAATTATAATGCAAATTATTTTTATTTTTATTATAAAACAGCCATTTTAAAATTAACAGTTTAATACTTTCAGTTTCAATAATAATAATCAGAATCAGAATATTAATAATAATAATAATAATAATAATAATAATACACACATAATAATAATAATAATAATAATAATAGTAATAGTAATAATTCCAACAGCCAATAATAATCATAATGATAAGATAATGATAATGATGAAATGATAATGATAATAATAATAATAATAATAATAATAATAATAATAATAATAATAATAATAATAATAATAATAATAATAATAATAATAATTAAATAATAATAATAATAATAATAATAATAATAATAATAATAATAATAATAATAATAATAA
>JABUQX010144218.1:0-2500 GCA_015478945.1 Trachelipus rathkii
TATTTATTTAACAAAAATAGGAAAAATGGTTAATCACGATTTGTGAATCTATCTATCTATCTATCTATCTATCTATCTATCTATCTATCTATCTATCTATCTATCTATCTATCTATCTATCTATCTATCTATCATCTATCTATCTATCTATCTCTCTATCTATCTATCTCTATCTATCTATCTCTATCTATTTTTCTCAAAATATTTTTAAGGGATCACAAATTTGGAAGGGAACTATTAGGAAATGTATAAGAGGGGGGAGGGGGATTTTTTGATCATCAAAAAACGAAGACGTGTAATGGATCTATAATGGAGAAGTCTTAATATATTTGTAATATATTAAAAAGGGGTGGAACAAACAAATGAGATAAGAACTGTAGAAGGTTAGGAAAAACAAAATTGTCTAGTTTATTACGGTCTTTATTGAAAGTCCCGATAATTGTGGAGTTTCTTCCCACTCTGAATCATTTAAATTCTGTATTAAAAATACAAACATTTAATTTACAAAAATGGTATAAATTTTTATTTTTTTTTAATGATTTAAAATTTTTTTTTTAATGATTTTTGTATATATTTTAAAGAAATTTTTTAAAAATAAAGCCCCAAAAATATTTTACTGGTTAATTTCTTATTTTTAATAGGGATAACACTATCGATGCATTTGTCCGATTATTGATATATCGATTTTATGTATTTTTTCGATAATCGATAATTATTTGTTATGATTACCAACGATACGATTTGATAGTATAAACAAAATTTACGCATACAAATAAAAAAAATTTGAAAATTTTGGCGAACGATTTTTTTTACATACTATAGTATATATATATATATATATATATATATATATATATATATATATATATATATATATATATATAAATATATATATTGATATATATATATATTATATATATATATATATATATATATTTATTGTTGTTGGTTATATATATATATATATATATATATATATATATATATATATATATATATTAGGTTTTGGCCTTACGGCATCGATTATCCATATAGTTTAGGTCTCGGTGTAGGAAACTACTAATTAGGTTATGATGCTTGCTGCCATACATGTGTGTAAATTTGTATATACTACCAAATTTCATAACTGAACTAGTTTTGACCTAAACCGATCGAGATCTAACCTATATGGATCGTTGATACCGTAGGCCTAAACCTAACCTAGATGGATCTACTTTGCCGTAAAAGTTGACCTAATCTAGATGGGTCTACGTTGCCGTAAAAGTTGACCTAACCTAGATGGTTTGATATATATATATATATATATATATATATATATATATATATATATATATATATATATATATATATATATATATATATATATATATATATATATATATATATATATATATATATATATATATATATATTAGTAGTGTTACTATATTAATTTAGATTTTTTTACTGTATATTAAGTAAAAATATGGTCTTGCAAATTTTGTTAATTTTTTTTTTAAATTATTTACGTACACTTTGTCACTGAAATCGAATCGTTGATAATCGTGAAAAAATTGATTATTGAAAAATAATAATGATATCGATATATCGATCATCTGAGACATTTCGGTAATGTTTTTTCATCCCTACAAAAACGAAATGAAGCCAAATTGTTCTGATTTTCGTAGGGTTATTTTTTATATTTTTATTGAAAATATAAACATAATTTGTACAAAAATTCGTAGAAAAAACTTAAAATAATTTTTTGATACCATTTTTGTAAATTAAATGTTTGCATTTTTAATTCAGTATTTAAATGATTCAGAGTAGGAATAACTCGACATTTACCAAAGTCCCAACCAATTTATTAAAACAATAAATTACTCACATAATAATATCTTCCTGCCATTTTGAAATCGTGGTAAAATTCTGAATGCAACTAGAACAACTAACCTATTATAGAAGTTGTTTTTTTTATTAAACAATGTGATACTGTCATTAAAGATCACAAGAGAAGAAATATCAAAAAACATTAAGGAAAAGGGAAGATTTGAGTCCCTATTCGAAGATTTAGATGTGTATAAGATTCTGTCGAGTAGATACTGTAGATGAATGAACTGATTTTTTTAAACTAAAACTACCATGTTCACTCTACCTCAATTAGAAATTAATTCAGGTTTTGTAAAGCATATGACATCAGTGATGCCACTGCCAAGAGGAATGAAAGAGGAAGAAGCAACGTCAGTTGACATTTTTGTAAAGTGTAAATAAGAATTTGATGAGGGCCGAAGAGCGTGAGGAGAAGTCGGATAGATTACTGCATTTTATACAAAGAAAGTAGTCTTTAGTGTAACGGAGAATAGATTATGTACGATTTCGGGAGTGAAAATTAGTAACATCCGTTTCTGGAATGTGTAGACGTCTTTCATTCCTGAAGGCAGCATACCTGCCACGGGTTCCACAAGTACAAGCAAATATAAACCAAAATAAATGAGTTTATGAGACAACAATAACAACAACA
>JABUQX010144218.1:12500-15000 GCA_015478945.1 Trachelipus rathkii
TTATTATTATTATTATTATTATTATTATTATTATTATTATTATTATTATTATTATTATTATTATTATTATTATTATTATTATTGTTATTTAGTTTTATGTATTAAAGTTTATAGTAAAACTGAATAATATTATTATGACAACTCACTGTTGAGATTGATATATTGTTTTCGAAACATATTAGGTACATAAAGTGAGTAGTAGGGCAACCAAATGATACAGGAGCCATTCAGCGATCAGTATTTCCTTGACGTCACAAAGCCCTTCCTCCCCTTTTGTTTTGTGTATACATTTTAGTTGTTTTTGTCGTTGTTTGCTGTTTGGTTTAGTTGTTACTGTTGTTATGGCATCTGTGGACACGCACACACACACGGAATGATGTCATATTTTAGTTTTTGTCGTTTCATGATGTGCACTCATATACATAATATATATATATATATATATATATATATATATATATATATATATATATATATATATATATATATATATATAATATATATATATATATATATATATATATATATATATATATATAAAGAACATATATATAAATATATATATATATTAACACTATTTTTTCTGCAGATAAAAAAAGGAGCTTTCAAATCTTTATCAACTCCAAAATATAATGGCAAATAGTTACACTCTTTACTAAAGAGCAAACATTTACCGCTGTACCAAACTGAGCAATTCCTTACGATAATTTTTAAATCAGCTGGGATCTGTAAGCGACCACTTTTGATTATCTGTGTTATCTCTCTTTCCTTCGAATTGCTGCGTTTCTCTCTTTACATAAAAGTCATCTTTTTCCAATTTCGTTCTTTTATATATATATATATATATATATATATATATATATATATATATATATATATATATATATAAATATATGTATAGATATATATATCTTTCACTACTATATATATATATATATATATATATATATGCATGCGACTCTACCTCCAGGCTGCTTGGGCTTTCCCAAATTATCATTATGGAAACGATCGATCTTCTACAAATTTCATAAAGTTACGATAAAATTCTCTTATTTTTGGCGAAAATTAGTCATATGAAAGAAATTATTACATAATACATATGAAGATTATTTAAAATTATTTATTAAAAAAAAGTTTAAAGATTAATGCTTTTTCAATCAATTATAAAAGATGACGGTCAAGGCTTCTCCGAAATAGCGGAGTGAAAAACAATAACAGTTACCCATAAAATATATATATTTTATATTAAAGAAAACGTAAATTAGCAAAATAAATAAAATATCTAATATATATATATATATATATATATATATATATATATATATATATATATATATATATATATATATATATATATATATATATATATATATATATATATATAATATATATATATATATATATTATATATATATATATATATATATTAGAACGAAGAGAAAAAATTGGCTTTTATACGTGTTGAAAGGCAAAAATTCGAAGGAAAAGAGATTACCTATTATCCTGATAACAAAAATTGGTCATTTAAAAAATCCTACATCTGATTTAAAGCTATCGTGGTATTAAGGACTTTTCACTTTTTTGTACAAAAATAAAATGCAATTCTCAAAAACATCTTTTTACATTCTGCTTCCAAATGTATTATTACTATTTTTACTTAAATATCTAATTTCCCCCTCCCCTCCTCCAAAAAATAAGTATCAATCTAGTTAATTGATATATATATATATATATATATATATATATATATATATATATATATATATATATATATATATATATATATATATATATATATATAAATATATATATATATATATATATATATATATATATATATATATATATATATATATAGTATGTGTATGCGCGCTCATCATCAAACGATTAAACTAAACTATGAGGCGATTCCGTGTGTGTGTGTGTGTCCGAAGTCATCAAAAAACAACAACCAGACCAAACCGAAAAAGACAAAAACAATTAAAATGTGTAAACAAAATAAAAGGGGAACAGGCTTAGGGACCGAAAGAAATACAGATCGGTGAATGGCTCCCATACCATTTGGTTGCCCTATTACTAATGTGTATTTTATTTTTACTAAGAAATTGATTTTGCTTAAAACATATTAAGCAAATTGTTTATTCAATACTTTTCTCACAAGAGTCAAAAATTGGCTCAAAGTTGATGGAGTAGCTAGCAATTTAAGGGAAAATACAAATACAACGTGAATTAAAAATAATTTATGAATAACAATATTGTTGATAATGGAGGAGAGGGAGTGGAATAGAAATAGATAGATAGATAGATAGATAGATAGATAGATAGATAGATAGATAGATAGATAGATAGATAGATAGATAGATAGATAGATAGATAGAGAGATAGATAGATAGATAGATAGATAGATAGATAGATAGATAGATAGATAGATAGATAGATAGATAGATAGATAGATAGATAGATAGATAGATAGATAGATAGATAGATAGATAGATAGATA
>JABUQX010144218.1:20000-25541 GCA_015478945.1 Trachelipus rathkii
GTGACACTCACCCACGAAAATATACATTCCGAAACACCACAAATCACACACACAAAATCTAATGAACAACAACCAAGTGCCCACGTGATAATCAATAAAAGTAAAAATCAATAAAAACATACAACCTAATAAATTTTTATATCCCTCCATTCACTTTTCGACACTGCCAATTGAATTATATCCCAAACCTATCGTCCTTAACGCAATAGCTTAGTATTGGCTGGGGACTTCAATGCACATAACCCTGCATGGCATATCACACACACACACTCCAAGAGAGGGTACACTCATAGACAACCTACATTTACCCAGTATCCTCAAAAACAGAAACCAACGTACCCGACAACTAGAAATCCACATCCTCCGATATTTCCTTGTTCCCCTCCCAAATTAAAGTTGCCCCAACATGACAAACCTCTCACGCTCTCTTCTCAGATCATATTTCAATACTAATCACAATTCAACATAAACACCCCACATGACACACATCCTGATAAAAAACTTTTATCAATTATAAGAAAGCAAGTTGACAATCTTACACTGACCTCATAGAACAAGAACTACATTCCCTCCAAACAAATAACTTAACCATCTCTTTACAAAACAATGCAACAATTCAGTGAAATGATTCTAAAAACAAGAATGAAATGCATCTATGGCTACAGCAAACTATTCATTCCCAACTTTTCATCAGATATCGACACCCTAACAAAACAAAAATTAAAAAAACTCAATTGAAATATTCAATGAAGGACTAAAGTAAAATATTAAAAATAATATATATATATATATATATATATATATATATATATATATATATATATATATATATATATATATATATATATATATATATATATATTTATTTAATTATATATATATATATATATATAAATATATATATATATATATATATATATATATATATATATATGATGATGATTGTGTGCAAGCGCGCTCGTCATCAAACAGCAAACAACAACAACAACCAAACCAAACAACAAACAACGACAAAAACTAAAATAATACTGCTCTAATTGGTAACCCTTGAAACTTTCTGTCTTTGTACTATACTATATATATATATATATATATATATATATATATATATATATATATATATATATATATATATATAATATATATATATATATATATATATATATATATATATATATATATATATATATATATATATATATATATATATATATATGGTTAAAGTCCAGATATCCCGACACCTTTGGAAAAAAATAGGATGTTGCCAGAATGCTATTTTTTTCTTTGTTGTGCTCCAAATTATAGACGTAGGCGACTTTTTTCCAGGGCTGCGGAGTCGTAAAATAAATTTTTCGACTCCGACTCCGACTCCTTAAATTCAAATTTTGATTTTCGACTCCGACTCCACTTAAACAAAAATTTTCGACTCCGACTCCACTCAAAGAAAAATTTTCGACTCCGACTCCAGCAGTCAAATTCAAAATTTCGACTCTGACTCAGCCTAGTGCTTACAGAGTTACAGTAAAACATTTTTTTGTTTCAACTATTTTTTTTTTTTTTGGCATTCTTTTGGGAATAAAAAAATATACCACTTTTCCAATGAATCTAATCTCCAAATGCTATACGGTAAATTACCGTAAAGACATAAAGATGCAGGCGCAACACATGACAAACAAATATATTTCAGTTTCGGAAACAAATGTATAACGTAATTATAATGCAAATAATTTTTATTTTTATTATAAAACAGCCATTATAAAATTAACAGTTTAATACTTTCAGTCTCAAGTGTACTTAAAAAGTTAAAATCATATACTTAATTACTTTGTCGATATATATATATATATATATATATATATATATATATATATATATATATATATATATATATATATATATATATATATATATATATATATATATATATATATATATATATATATTGGTTTTTATATTAATAGCGGTGTGAGGCATGGATCTGTTGTTATGCTCCTTGGTTATTCAATTTGGCATATGGATGGGTTATGAAAGAATTAGAGATGGGGGTGGCAGGGAAATGGTGTTAAAATGATGGAGAATGGAGGTGAGTGGAGGGCGCCCTACCTATTATATGCGGATGATTTGGTTTTGTGTGGTGAATCTGAAGAGAGTTTGAGAGGATTGGTAGAGAGAGAATTTGGCAGGGTGTGTGTAAAAGGAGGGTTTTAAAAAGTAAACGTAGATAAGAGTAAGATTATGGTTGTGGGTGAGAACAAGTCCTCGGTGTGAAGTTGGTAGATGGTGGAACAGCTGGAACAAGTATCTGAGTTTTAAATATTTAGAATATATGTTAGAGGAAAAGGGGAACGGATGATGCAGAGTGTAGTAGGAAAGTTGTGAATGGCAGGAGAGAGTGGCTGGTGCAATTAAATCGTTAGTGAATGTGAAAGGACTAAGTCTTGAGTGCGCTAGGGTCTTCCATGAGGGTATGCTGTTACCTGTGCTAATGTATAATAGTGAGACTATGGTCTGGAAAAAGAGGTATAGATCTAAAGTTCAATGTGTTCAGATGGACAATCTTAAGGGCGTGTCAGGTGTGAGAAGAATTGATAAAATGAGGAGTGAACGTATTAGAGAGTTGTGTGGTGTGAAAAAAGGGATAAATGAGAGAATAAATGAAAGTACGTTGAGATGGTTTGGTCATGTGGAAAGGATGAATGATAGTCGGTTGGTTAAGCGGATGTATAGTGGTGAGTGTGTGTTGGGAATCGACCGGCTGGGAGACCGAAGGAAAAGTGGATTGAATCAGTAAAGGAATGTCTGGAGGAGAGAAATGTGAGTTTGGCAGAGGCGAGAAGAAAGGTGCATGATATGAGAGAATGGCGGGGTTTTGTGAGGGGGGTATACTTGTGGCCCACCTGGGCCAAGGGATGAACCGTCACTGACAATATATGACATTGTGAGGGTCCGTCGCGGTCCTATGAAGCTCTAGGGTGAATTTTCTGACTGCGACGAGTTCTCCCTAATAGGTATAGAGGAGTAGAGGAGGCGGTAAGGCTGGACTTTCTTTTCAACTTGTGTCATATTCTTCTACTACTTTTCTTTTCCGATGCATGCCACGCACCTTACCCTAGTCTTGGGGAAAAAGAGATGATATATATATATATATATATATATATATATATATATATATATATATATATATATATATATATATATATATATATATATATATATATATATATATATATATATATATATATATATATATATATATATATATATATTGCAAAATTTGCAAGAAACAAAATGAAACTTCCCTTTCCTAAAATTATAATGACATTTTTAATAATAATAATAATAATAATAATAATAATAATAATAATAATAATAATAATAATAATAATAATAATAATAATAATAATAATAATAATAATAATAATAATAATAATAATAATAATAGTTCTATAAATTTTCGACTCCGACTCCGACTCCTGGAAAATTGCACGACTCCACGACTCCGACTCCAGCCCTGCCTTTTTCCTATAATTTCAAGAATTATAAATATTTAAGTTTGGTTATATTCAATAAGGTTAATTAACTAATTAAAATAATTAATTTAATTAAAAATTATAAATAATTAAAGTTATTCGAACTTGCTTTTTTAATGAAGCTATTTTACTCAAATAATTTTTACATAATTCTCGTCTCCCTCTTAATAAGAGTTTACGATTAATATATTACTTTATATATATATATATATATATATATATATATATATATATATATATATATATATATATATATATATATATATATATATATATATATATATATATATATATATATATATATATATATATATATATATATACCAACCTCTAACATATATTGGTCGTTATATATATCATTTTGTTTGTCTTAAAAATTGTCTCCTTTGTAAAATTGTTGTAATTTGTTTTACTGTAGGTGCTGCCGTTCTCGAGTTACATGATGTCAGCTTTAGACACTCTTACCTATATATATATATATATATATATATATATATATATATATATATATATATATATATATATATATATATATATATATATATATATTGTACCATCCATCCTGTTAGGTATGCCCGTCAGGTCTTCTCCAGAATCTTCTCCAAATATTTCTATCTTCAAATGTTCGTTCCTCCTCTACTTCCTCTACGTTGTACAGCCTCCGCCACCGAATCCATCCATCTCTTCCTCGGTCTTCCTGCTGGCTTCCTTCCTTCTGGTCTCCAATCCATCATGTCTCTCAATCTCTGCGCTTCTCTCATTCTTTCAGATGTACAAACCATCTTATCTGGTTTCTCTCCACGCATTCCAAAACAGGTTTCACTCCCTGTTCTCTCCTCACCAGCTCGCTTCTCATTCTGTCTCTCAACGATACGCCTCTAATAATTCCAAGCACCCTCATTTCCGCAGCTTCTTATTCTGTTTTTTGTATCGTATTCATTGTCCAGCATTCAGATCCATACAACAATATCGGTCTCAGAATTGTTTAATATATTAATATTTTAACCTCTGTTGGTATCCCTCTCTAAATTGGCAACGGTGTGAGAATCTCCCTATTCTCCCTTCCAATTCGTCATCTTGTCTTCCTTAATCATCAAATATCACGCCAAAATACTTAAATCTTTTCACTTGTTTAAGCCTTGTATCTTCTATGTTCACTACAATCTCTTCCCTCTCTCTTGCAATTACCATTATTTCCTTTTTCTCTCTGTTTATCCTCATACCTATTGACTTCAATACCTCATTCCACCTATTCACAGCTTCTTGCAGGTCTTGAGCTCTTGATGTTATCACTGCTGCATCATCCGCATAAACCAACGTGTGCTCCCTATTCTCCCTTATGCATATCCTTTTAAGACAACTGTCCAGGTAAAGTGCCAAGGGAAATGTGACAAGTACATTTCCCTGTCTAACCCCTATTTTCACTTCAATTCACTTCTCTTCCCCTGTTCCTCTAACCGCATTTATTGGATTTTCATGCATACTTTTAATGACTGCTATCAGACTTTCTGGTATGGCATACATCGGATCTTCTAACACACTCCACATTCTATCGAATGCCTTTTCCATGTCTACGAATGCAGCATACGCCTTCTCATTCCACTCTATGATTTTCTCTGTTAGCATCTTCATGTAAAATATTAGGTCTGTGGTACTTTTCCCTGGTCTGAAACCGTGCTGCCATTTTCCAATCTTGTCCTCGACCTCCATCCTCAATCTTTTTTCCAAGATCCTCTCATATATTTTACTCACCCCCACCAACAATACTATTCCTCTATAATTTCCGCATATTCTTTTATCTCCCTTCTTATGTATCGGACAGATTACTGCTTTCCTCCATTCTGTTGGTATTTTTCCTTCTTATCCTACTTGGTTTAACAGTCTTGTCAACTATTCAATTATTAGTTCATTTTTCAGTCCATCGAATACTGAACTTTTCCTATTTTTTAGTATCTTAATTGCTCCTTTCACTTCCTCTATCTCTATCATTCTAATTTCCTCATGTTCTTAT
>JABUQX010144219.1:0-10000 GCA_015478945.1 Trachelipus rathkii
CTCCCTTGCCTCAGGATTCGGCACCCAACCACCTTGACTAACCGGGATACTTTGTGGACACATTATGCTGGGGGTTGGCTCCGACACGTCCCGGATACTGACGGAGCAGGTTCGTTTCCCGAACCTAATGGTTTATTCTTTCTCCATTCATCAAATTCTCCTTTCAATGGACAAGTCTGTCCCCAATGTCCAACCTCTCCACAAAAGAAACACTTCTTTTCCACTGTTCTTGGAACACCTTGTTCTTGCTCCCCATTGTCATTTCTACGCTGGAACCCGTGACCCATCCTTGCTCCACAATCCATGAGCTTATGCTCATTGCTGCCGCATCCTAAGCACCACCCTCTGAACCTCCAACAATCTCTCTTAACGTGGCCCACTTTGTCACAATGATGGCACCTTATTCTTTGCCCACTGTATGATCTACTACTCCTTCTACTATACTCCCTTGGTCCATCGTTCCGTTGTGGTGCCGGTCTCCCATAACGGACCTGGTCCGCATACGTCCTCCTCTGGTTGCCTTCTTGTTGAATGGCTGCCCATATAGGAATAGCTTCAGCTTCTGGTTCCGATTGATCTTCAATTCATCTTCTTCTTGGGCCCAACTCACCATATCCTTCCAACGTACCTTCATACTCTCCTTCTCACTCCCCATCCGTAACTTAAACCTTCTGGCCACTTTTTTAGGCGTTCACGAACTGCTTCTTTAGGGTCCCAGTATCCCTCTGATCTTCTTCTGTTGCTGCCTCATGTATGTTTGTCTGCCGTACTTTTAAAACAAACTCAACGATCTTTTCATTTTCCTAATCTCTCCATCTTCCAGAATTCATGCGAAGATCCATCACCTCACTATCTTTCTCCTCTTTACACCAGCTACGCAGCTTGCCAATGCGATGGTTACGTGCTTCCTTTCGCTCTATATATACCTAATATGTTCTTGATGGGCCACCCTCCAAAAGCTCACTCAATTCAACAGCCCACCGCTGCTTGTCCCTTCCAAGCTGTTCTTTCGCGTACCTCTCAAAGTCTTCGATGAAGGCATCAAAGGTCTGTACCTTGTCTCGTCCGTACTTTAAAGGTTTTACCGCTTTTGTGTTAGCTCTACTGTATGTACGCATCACCTCCAATAGTTCACCGGCCAAAATGATGAGCACCCTGTTAACTGCTATATTGGGTTCCATACCCGATTCTTCCAGTTCTACCAATCTCTTTAACCACAATTTACCACCTTTATCTAACTCACTGTCACCTTCTGACTCTACTTCTGTCACCGAACTATCATCTACCGTATACTTTCTTACATGTCTCCTTTTGTTCCTCCTCTTCTTCCTCTTGCCACCACCTACTTTCAGTTTCACTTCTGTTATCAAAAATGTCATCATCGTTTTCCTCATAATCCTCTTCCCTATACCTCAATGCATACTGCACTTTTGATTTTATCTTACCTATCTCCTTCTTTCTTACTGGATGTTCCACATTTGGCTTTTCTCTTCTTTTGTCACCTTGTTGTTGTACCGTACTATTGTTCACCTCAACCCGTTGCTCTATACCAGGGTTTCCTATCTTTGTTTTTAGAGCTTGTGAACAACTATCCAATACTGCTGTCACATTACCTAAATCTAAATCCTCTGCCTCAGTTACTAACACTTGTTGCAGTTCATTTAGTAAGGCCATTGCTCTTAATCCTCCTTTGGCACCTTCATCATTTTCTTTGTCAGTACCCACCATACTGCTTCTTTACTATATCAATTTACACGCGAGAACACGAAAGAAAAAAAAATTCTATATAAAAAAAAATTTCCTTTGTCAGTGTGTGTGTGTGTAAATCCCCACACTCAAAATGTAAATTCGAAAATGTATAATAGCACAAATCAATTGGGTACCACTGTATGTGTGCTACAGGCAGATATGCACCACTCCACACCCAAAAAAAAAAAAAAATTTTTTTCTTTCTCTTCCTTTTCAAATGTACGAAAAATATCAAAATAAATAATCAGTTAGGTACCACTGTGTATGTGGGTACCTTAAAATCAAGTGTAAAATAAATAAATAAATAAATAAATAAATTTCACACTAAATATCGAAGAACTTCAAATTTTCAAACAAAAAAAAAAATCCACGAATGAAATTCACTTCAAAAAATTCAAAAGACTGCTCAAGAGCTTCATACAAAAATTTCCCCAAAAAATTCTCTTCACGAATTTCCAAGAAATTCACACGAGTTTCACACCAAAATTCAAAAAAATAAGAGATTCAAAAGAAATCTAAGGATTCCACACCAAAACCAAAAAAAAATTCGAATTTCAAAAAGAATTTCAAAGAAATTCAACAGCTCAACACTGAATTTCAAACAATTCAACAATTGTAAAAAAAATCCAATGATTTTTAACCCAAAAACCAAAAAAAAAAAAAAAAATTTTCGAATTTCAAAAATTTCAAAGAAATTCAAAGCTCAATTCTGAATTTCAACAGTTCTGATTGCAAAAAAAATCAATGATTTTTAACCCAAAAACTTAAAAAAATTCAATTTCAAAAAAAAATTTCAAAGAAATTCAACAGCCTACACTGAATTTCAAAACAATTCAATTATAAAAAATCCTTGACCTTAACACAAACAAAAAAAAATTCGAATTTCAAATTCAAAAAGGAGATTCAGCAGCTCTTACACTAGTTTCGAAACAATTCAGCAATTGCGAAAAAAATCAATAGTTTTAACCCAAAAACAAAAATTCAGTTTCAAAAAATTTCAAAGAAATTCAACAGCTCTACACTGAATTTCAAACAATTCAACAATTGCAAAAAAAAATCCAATGATTTTTAACCCAAAAAAAAAAAAAAAAAAAAAAAATTCACAAAGAAAAGAAATTCAAGAATTTCACACGAAACTCGAAAAGCTCCACCCCAAATTCAGGTCTGGGACTTACATAGATTCCAAATATCAGGCTCCACAAAAACTCACAATTCAAGAGCTCCACGCAAAAATTCACACTTCAAAAGCTTCACGCAAAAATTTCCAAAATTCAAGAGTTCCACATAAAAATTCAAAAAAATTCAAGAGCTCCGTAAAATATAATAGCTCCACACAAAAATATCAAATATAAGAGCTCCGTAAAATATAATTGCTCCACACAGAAATATCAAATATAAGAGCTCCGTAAAATATAATAGCTCCACACAGAAATATCAAATATAAGAGCTCCGTAAAATATAATGGCTCCGCACAGAATATAATGTCTCCACGCAAAAATTCACAATTCAAAGAGCTCCACGCAAAATTCAAAATTCAAGAGCTCCGTAAAATATAATGGCTCCACACAAATATCAAATATAAGAGCTCCGTAAAATATAATGGCTCCACACAGAAATATCAAATATAAGAGCTCCGTAAAATATAATGGCTCCGCACAGAAATATCAAATATAAGAGCTCCGTAAAATATAATGTCTCCACACAACAATATCATATAAGAGCTCCGAAAAATATACAGCTCCACGAAAATTTCGAAATAAGGAGCACATCAAAATATATATAATAGTTCGTAAAAGAATATTGAAAAAGGCACGTTTCTTTATACCACTATCCTTTGAGAAATGAGAACAAAAAAAAAAAAAAAAAAATTCGCCAACAACAAAAAAATTTTTTGGCAACTCAACGAAAAAAATTTTTTTCTCTACTTACAGTTTTTGTAGATTCCACACCTATGCTCTCTCACTATACCTGGTATACCGAACCCACCACTTGAAGACGCCGAACGAGCCACCAAAATATGTTGCCGGCCCACCACAATACGTGCTGACGGAGGGTATACGGAGCCAAGGCAAAGGGTTCACGTCTCTAGTGGAGAAGGTCGAGAGAAAAACACAAGATAAGATTTTTCATTAATATAATACCAAAAGTATCAAGACACCTATATATCCTCACTAACCTAGCTAAATAATTAAACCTACATATATATAAATCCCCAAAATATTATCATTATATATTTACACAATTATAAATTCACGTTAATGTTTATCACTGTATACAAGTCAATGTTTCTTGAAATAAATAGAATACAAGTACTTAAGGAATCTGTTTATTACGTAACTTTGCGTGTTGGATCCCGTAGATCCCCAACTCAGACCATAAACGCCGGTGGCTTCAATGACGGTGTTCCACACCTCACTCCAGACTATGATTTTCAGGATGGTAGTGAGTGCTACAAGGCACCCTCAGATTCTTCGGTGTTATAGGGAGTGCTATACCGGCACCCTCCGCTACTTCTTTTACTATAGGGAGTGCTATACCGGCACCCTCCACTACTTCTTTTACTATAGGGAGTGCTATATCGGCACCCTCCGCGTCTTCTTCAAAATAGGGAGTGCTATACCGGCACCCTCCAATTCTTCTTTATTATAGGGAGTGCTATATCGGCACCCTCCAACTCTTCTTTAGTGGTGTTCACACCGCCGGAGCTCCACCAATGACTCTGGAGCCGCTACACTCGTCTCCACCAATAACACTGGATCCACACACCAGCTTTGCACCGGATCCACAACAGGTCCACACCAGGTCTGTACTAGGTTCCACACCAGGCTCTGCACCAGGCTCTGCACCAGGCCCTTAAAACAGAATAGGACCAGGTTAACATATATATCTTTTAAATATGTACAGTAATAAAAATAATAATAATAATAATAATAATAATAATAATAATAATAATAATAATAATAATAATAATAATAATAATAATAATAATAATAATAATAATAATAATAAATTGAAAAAACCCTATCTAATATATTTTTACCCCTTTTCACTGATCGTCATTCCTTTGCCTCTATCATACTAACATACAAATAAAACAAAAATAATAATAATAATAATAATAATAATAATAATAATAATAATAATAATAATAATAATAATAATAATAATAATAATAATAATAAATAGTATATATTCTGCACCTTGCTTCTCACCTACGTCTTTCCAAACTTTAATACCTAATTTCAGCAACCATTTTATGCTTCATCATTACGCAACCTTGATTGTTTATCCATAAATTGTACGTCCGAAACCCTCAAAACTATATTTTCATTAAAGAATCCAACAAAGTTACCTTTTAATATCAAAATGTTTACGTACATAACCTACTCAACTGACCCAAATATTATATCAGTTTACTTTACCCAAAATGTCCCAACAATCATATCAACCTATTTTACAACTAATATTACGTTTATAAAGACACCATATTTTACTAGCAGATTGCGTTAACGCAACCTAACTTATATTCATAATACACATACTGTACCTACTCAAATTAACTTTACTCACACCTAAATATTTCACTTTCTGAACTGAACGCAACCTAACTTACATTTCCTATAAAAATTCTCCATAATAAATTTCAACTCTAAACCTCTTTTATTGCTCTCAAATATATTATCGAAACAGACATTATTTCCTTACTCCAAATTGACACTTTAATATTCAAACCCAACTCTATATTTTCGATGCCAACTTTACACAAATTCTGATGAAAAGTACAATTGAATCTCACTGATATTTACATTCTTTAAACTTTTCAAGTATCCAATTTTACTATTATAGAAATTCACTACCCACGAGTTATAATTCTAATTGTACACAAATTTAACTTAACCTACCCGATTTCACGGGACACGAAACCTCCAAGTTGGTTACTACTGAAACCTCTTCGTTATGAATTTCCTCCAAACAATGAAACTAAATGAGCCAAAATGCAATTTGTAATCACAATCCACGAATATTTATTTTGAACTTATTTTCACGACTGAACTTTTTTTGCGACTTCCTTTCACGAAACCAATCAAGAATAAAAATCTTCCGCTCACAAAATCTTTCGTAGTTCAATTTGCATTTTAGGATTTAGTTGGTTTAAGAATCCATCTGGCATACGAACCAACTGTCATAATATATATATATATATATAGATATAAAGATATATTTTATATATATATATATATATATATATATATATATATATATATATATATATATATATATATATATATATATGTGTGTGTGTGTGTGTAGGTGTAGGTGTGAGCTACGGCTGGTATATGTATCAAGGGTGGATGTATGTGTCTAGGTATGTGTGTTTGTGTGTGTAGGTATAGGTGTGAGCGTAAGTGCCTATGGGTAGGTGTATGTGTGTATAAAAAGCCTAGCGTATGTGTGTGTGTGTATAAATAGCCTAGCGGGTGTGCGTGTGTGCATAAGTGTCATAGTGTGTGTAGACGTGGGTGTAGGTGTGAGCTAGGGTTGGTGTATGTATCCATGGCAGGGTCGGTAAGGGTGGGTGTGTGTATATAGGGTGGGTGTATGTGTCTAGGCATGTGTGTGTGTGTAGGTGCAGATGTGAGTGTAAGTGTCTATGGGTGGGTGTATGTGTGTGTGTATAAGTAGCCTAGCGGGTGTGTGTGTGTGTGTGTGTGTGTGTGTATAAGTAGCGTAACGGGTGTGTGTGTATGTGTGAGTGTGTAAGTATGTTTATATGTATGTGTGTGTGTGTGTATGGATGATAGCGATTTTACTCTCTCTCTCTCTCTCTCTCGTTGTATATATATATATATAAATATATAATTATATATATATATATGTATACTATATATAATAATAACCAATAATAATAATATATATAATATATATATGTATATATAATAATAATAATAACAATAATATATAATATATATATATATATGCAGTTTATATAATAATAATAATAATAATAATAATATAATAATAATATATATATATATATATATATATATAATATGTATAATAATATGTAATAATAATAATAATATATAATAACTAATAATAATAATATTTCTTAATAGCAATATGTATAATATCTTCAATAACAACTATGCTCTTCAATATAACATCAGTAACCAATAACGCCAGCAACAGCAGCCAGCCAGCTATCAATAATATATGTAATAACCCAGCAGCCAGCATGTATATGTATGGAAGTGCGTATATATGAAGATGCAAAGATCGGATGCGGTTTTCTAAACTTTTAATATGGAAATAGCTATTTCCAAAATTTTTGTATGCATAAAAATGATTTATATATAAGTAACATTTGTTTATATATTAAAGGGCATTCAGACGGAGCCCAATTAGTTAAGTCCTATACACTTCCTTAAGAGGCTACGGGTCGAGTTCCAGTTCGGTTAGTGACTGGTATAGGTCACATTTTTTAAATTCCCACAATTCCTTTGTTCATTCTTGTGGGTGGGATGATTCGCATCAGAAGATAGAAGATGTTATGCGCATGATGCATATACATGTATGCGCAAACGCATGGTACATATACATGACTAAGTAGTAGTATAAAATGACATGTGGCGACCATTCCTTAAAGAAGGCCCAATGGGTTCAGGATACCTGTGAAACCTTCCAGAAGAGTACAAGAGCAACTATATATATATAATATATATATATATATATATATAGCATATATATATATATAACTATATATAACATATATATATATATATATATATATATATATATATATATATATATATATATATATATATATATATATAGTGAAAAGCAAATTTGAAAATAGATTCAATGAAAACTATGGTATAGGGGATTGGGAATACCTCCTTGGAGAGCACAGACAGATAAAGCAGTCACGGTGAATGGAATGGGTATAGAGATACGGTGAATGAAACGGGGTAGGAGGGAAGGACTGGGATGATGAGGGTGTGTGTGTGTATAAGGGTGAGTGTATGTGTCTATGGATGCATTCGTGGATATTAAAATACATTCATGAGTTATAGAAAAACGAGGATGCGAAACAGCGGAGCAGGTGCGGTGCGGTGCAGTGCGGTGCGATGCGGTGCGGTGCTGTGCGCGGTTCGCAGCGGTTCGGCACGATGTAGAGGTTAAGCGAAAACGCGTTGGTGAACTCCGAAACGCCCCCCCCCAGGGAAATCCGCGAAAAAAAAATAAAAAATAAAATAAATAAAATCTAAAAAAAAAAAAAAAAAAAATAAATAAAATCTAAAAATAAAAAATAATAAAAAAAAAAGCACTAAAAAACACCCATGAAGGTAGCTGAGTATTCCAAAAATTACGGTGCCAAAAAAAGCCTCAGGTAGGTTCCTGGCACCTGTGGTCAAAATGACCAGCGGTCAGTCAAGGTCAAAAAGGGGGCGGAGCTAATCGGAATCGGCATCGGAATCGAAAGAATCGGTTGTTTTTCAGGAATCGGAATCGGAATCGGAATCGGCAAAATTGTACCGATTCTTTGACCGATTCTTTGGTACACAATCTGAAAATAATTTTTATTCGATCTTTATGATATTTCAAAGACAATGTTGCGAAGTCTGCCATATTGATTTTTAATTTCAGTTCTTCCTTAATTCTTTTTAATTAAAGAAAACTGGATTGAGCGGCGCATCTTTACGTAGAGCCTAAGATATCATGTTAAGATTTTCAGACAGTCACGGTGAGGGAGTCATTATGCAATGTTTCGTTAGTCATGTTATGTAATATGTTTTGATAATTATATACCCGTGAACTCGTAAGTGAGCAGTGATATATTTGCCTTGTAGGTTTGTAATTAATTGGAGTTATTGAATATACATTATGTAATTAATATATTATGAAATTAATATTTTGTTATATAAGAATATTATTAAACAATTTGCACACTTATGAAAGAGTCCAGATTTTAGGCGGATAGGCTATTAACGTTATCGAAAGTTGTTCGTTCTCTCAAAATATCACCCTGGCATACACACACACAGTGCCTTCTTATCCAATTTCACTTTAGACACACCTCCTAGAATTGAGAAAATAAAAGTTAAAGGAATTAAAATAGAACTTTAAATTTTTGTTTAGTCAGTTTTATTTCTGCTGACTTTTGTTCTTTTTGAATGAAAACCTTTAATAATTTTCCGAACTGGAATCTGTTTTAAACTTATAATATTTCTTTTTTTGTATGTAAACTTTAAAGATATATATATATATATATATATATATATATATATATATATATATATATATATATATATATATATATTCATAAATTTACTCTTTCAGATTTTTATTATTTTAAAATATATACTAAAATATTAAAAATTTAAATTAATAACTTAAAAATTAACATTGCTATTACTATAATAAATAATCATGGCAAGCAGTTACCAATCAACCAGCAAAGAAGGATCTATTCCTTGTAAATCAAAAAGTTTAGCATGGAAATTATTCGACATAGCTAAGGATGATCAATCAAAAACTATTTTCAAATTATGCAAAATCCAAATACCTTTTGAGAAATCGAGGTAAGCGGTCAAACTGTTCTGTCACTACTAATAAGCATCCAAAAGAATTAAAGGAGAAAGAAGAAAAGGAAAGACAAGGACAGAAAAGGAAAAGATCTCTTACGGTAAATATTTCAGAAACTAAAAGGAGTAAAACTGAGTTGCAATGTTCTAAGCAACCAACTTTGATTGACACTCTTAACAAAACCAAAATATGGCATATAAATGACTCTAAATCCAAGAAGATTCACAGACTTATTGAAGAAATGATCGCAGTGGATTTGCAACCATTTTCAATAGTTGAAGACATTGGTTTCATAAGACTGATAAATCATGTGTGCCCAAACTATGTAATTCCTTCAAGAAAATATATAAAAGAAACTATTGTGAAAAATATATATGAATGTGTGAGAAATAAAATACAAGATCAGATTAATGCAGGGGAATACCTGTCTCTTTCAAGCGATGGATGGACAGCTGATACTGCAAATACCTCATTTTTAAGTTTACCTGCTCATTGGTTATCTAGCAACTATGAACAACAAAATGCCATCCTTCGAGTTTCACCTTTTCACGTATCTCACACAGCATCTAATATTAGTGATTGTCTTCAAAATGTTATGGAAGAATTCAATATTCCTGTTAATAAAATTCATGTTATAGTAAGGGATAACGAACTTAATATGGCT
>JABUQX010144219.1:12500-22500 GCA_015478945.1 Trachelipus rathkii
TGTATCTTATTATTATTATTATTATTATTATTATTATTATTATTATTATTATTATTATTATTATTATTATTATTATTATTATTATTATTATTATTATTATTATTATTATTATAATTACCTAAATTTTAAATTTCTGGTCGTTTAATGTTCAATTTAGCCTCTGTTTACAAGAGTTACCAAGGTGCGGAACGAGGACCCATACCCAATGCACAACACCATCCACTTTCCCCATTATCCGCCCTGTGGAAACTGGAAAAAATTATCCGACTAAAGGTGCTTCTTTAGTTATTCGTGTTTGTAATTGAATTTTAGAAGTGGCAAGTTAGATTTAAGGAATAATTAGTCTTTTTAGGTGCATTAGATGATAAGTATTGGGCTTTGTAATAATAATATATATATATATAATATAAATAATAATAATAACATATATATATATGTATATATAACAACATATAACATATACCATAACAATGACAACTAACAATATTAGTAATATATATATATATGTACAACTCCCTTATAATATGTATGTAACTAATAATATATGTAATAACAACCAATAATAATAGTAATAACAATATATAATAACATAATAATAACAATAATAACCATATATATACATATGTATATAACATATATATTTATATATGCTAACATATATATGCTATGTAACATATATCATATATACTTCTTCTTCTTAGCTATTCTGCTATATGTATGTATATATATATATAAATATATATATGTATATGTATATATATATATATATTATTTAACAATATATAACTCTATATATATATATATATATATATACTACTCTTTATATATATATATATATATGCTGCTCATATATATATATAATTTAAGTTTAAAAAACAAAATGAAAGGACAAATTAAAAACAAATGATAGGAGTAAAAAAACAATGAGGAAAAAAAATTGCAATGACGATCGTCATCTCAATTAATCCACAGAATTAATGAAGAAATTTTCTAAACTTTTTATTTTGGGGTTAAAACCTCCTTCCATTTAAAAGGTGAACAAATTTAATTGGAAATTGAATGGAAAAAAAGGGGGGAAATGAGGGTGAAAAATAGAGAACTGAAAATGTCGGTCAAATTATCTCAATGTTGGAGAAATAATTACGTTTCATTTGAAGGAAATTTCAAACAATTTAATTGCTGTTTTAAAATTTATTTCCCCTTATACTTTTCAGTAGAATAATCTTAATTTATGTACTTTTATGTATATATATATATATATATATATTATAATTAATATATATATATATATATATATATATATATATATATATATATATATATATATATATATATATATATATATATATATATATATGCTGTAATATATATATCTTTAATAATATATATATATATATATATATATATATTATATCAGTGGCTGCTCCTGACTTGTTGTGTTTGTGCAACGACCACTATTTTTTCCTATATCAACGATATTTTATTTTTAATTATTTGTAGAAATATATATATTTATATTAATATATATATATATATATATATATATATATATATATATATATATAATATATATATACTATATATATATATATATATATATATATAAACTATATATATATATATATATATATATATATAACGCGTATAAGAAGTATATATAAGTATTCGATTTTCCTCTCGTTGCAATTATAATGCAACTTTCCTTAAAGCGTATCATCGAGATACTGAATGAAGTATTTTGAGAATGTTTTTAATGATTTAACATTAACTAAATAGGGAAAACTTCGTTGCAGGGCCTGTTTCAACTCAAGTTTTGAAAAATAAACGATATAAAAAAAATTTGTTCGCTTTTAAATTTTTATGTATATGTTCTTGTGAAGTTCAATTTCGATAAGTTTTCAACTTTCATTCTATGAATAATATATATATATATTTATATATATATATATATATATATATATATATATATATATATATATAATAACCAACAAATATATATATGTATATATATATAATAATAACAATATATATATATATTCTTTCTTCTTATATATATATATTTATAATATATATATAAAGGAGGGTCATTTGCTGGAAGACTATTAACTAGCAATATATATATATGTATATATATGTATATATAACATATATATATAATAATATATATGTATATATGTATATATAGCAATAACCAACATGCTGCTCAACTAACTATGCTATATGTATCAACATAATATGCCATATATGTTTATATATATATAATTTATATGATATAATATATAATAATAATATACTAATATATATGTAATATATAACATAATATATATATATGCTTCTATATGTATATATATAATATATATGTATATATATGCTAATAATATAACCAATATATATATAGAAGTATGTATATATATATGTATATATATATATATATATATATATATATATATATATATATATACTATATATTTAACTATATATATATATATATATATATATATATATATATATATATATATATATATATATTATTAACTATTAATACCCAAGATTGGGTGTAAGGTGTGTAGCACACACCGAAACAAAAAAGTAGTAGAAGAATATGACGTAAGTCGTAAAGAAAGCCCAGCCTTACTGCCCCCTTTATACCTTTAAGCAGGGCTGCGGAGTCGTAAAATAAATTTTTCGACTCCGACTCCGACTCCGACTCCTTAAATTCAAATTTGGATTTTCGATACGGCTCCGACTCCGACTCCACTTAAACAAAAAATTTCGACTCCGACTCCGACTCACTTAAACAAAAATTTCGACTCCGACTCCAACTCCGACTCCAGCAGTCAAATTCAAAATTTGGACTCTGACTCAGCTTAGTGCTTACAAAGTTACAATAAAACATTTTTGTGTTTCAACTATTTTTTTTTTTCGCTTGCTTTTGAGAATAAAAAAATATACCACTTTTCCAATGAATCTAATCTCCAAATGCTATACGGACAAATACCGTAAAGACTAGAGGTGTAGCGGATATCCGCATCCGCATAATTTTTCTCTACCCGCATCCGCATTTGCATTCGCATCCACATGAATTTTTTTGCGGATAGCGATAGTATTCATTTATGAATTATGAGACTAAATATTCTCAACTTTCTGTAACGCAAGATGTTCAGACTCGTTGGAATAATGGTTAATTTTTATGTTTGAGAGGATGGGAGAAATAAATGAAGCTGTCTCCCCTTTTGCTTCGAACAAACACAAAGGTGAAAGGCTTGACAGGTGATGATAATACGATTTTAGGTAATTGTATTACTCTTCTTAAACCGTTTGAAGAGGTAACTAAGACTATTATCTCAGAAAATTCTTGTTTTCCAGACGAGATTCCTCTAGTTGCAACGATGACTGTGCTAAATACTGCTATTAAAAGTAAGGGACTTTCAAAGGTGACAGAAACACTAATGCTGGATATAGATAATAGATTTCAAAATCTGCAAAACGATTACGCATCTGCAATAGTAACTTTTCTGGATCCTCTAGATACAAAACCAAATTTCTTGAACCGCGTGTTTCACAAAGGGTTAAAAATTTATTTAGTAATGCATATGTGATAAATACTGCTAAAGCCAGAAATTTCACCAGCCAATAAAAAGGAAAAGATTGCAGAAACAGACACACATTTACTATCTGTTAGAGAAACCATTGCAGAATCCATGAACGTTCTTTTGGCTTCTAGCAGCGATGAAGAGTCTTGTTCAGAGGTGTCAAAAGGACACTCTGTCATTGATCGAAGATTATCAAAAGCGAAAACTCTTGGAATCGGATAAAGATCCATTGGTTTGATGGCTTGATAATTGTAAAAGTTTTTCACATCTTGCAGAACTCGGCAGGGAATACTTAGCATGCCTTTCAATAAGTGTAGCTGGCGAGCATCTTTTCAGCGATGCAGATCTCATTTACGAAGAAAAGAGAAGCAAACTCTCCCTTTAAAGGGCTCAGAAGCTTTAGTTTTTTTAACATAATTTGAGAATTATTAATTTCAAGTATTATTCTATATATAACCTTTTTTTCAAATGGGTTGAGGCTGGGGAAAGAGATTGGTGGGGTGCAAAAGAGTTGGGTCCATATCTCGCAATCTGGTAACACACATATATATATATATATATATATATATATATATATATATATATATATATATAAAAATATATATAACATATATATATATATATATATACTATACTCTGCTGCTATCTGCTAACAACTCCAGGAAGGGCTTTCGCCCTGTCAGTTGGTCCAACATCTTCTTCTTCTGGCCCGAAACTCTTAACCCTAGAGCATTTTAGAAAACCATTTCTTTTCGCAATTGTTTCCGATGCCAGTCCTCTGGTTAATACTCTCAGGTAGGGTTTTCGCCCTTTCAGTAGAACTAGCATCTTCTTTCATTAGGCTTCAAAACTCGTTCACCCAGAGGTCTCCAGAGGATCTTGCTTCTAGGCGCATAAGATTCTAACACTGGTCCAAGAGTAATACAAGCAAAAGGAAAGGACCAGGTTGCTAGCTCTGTCGCCCTATAACCATGCGAAGAAAATCTTCACTTGTCCTGACAGCTACGAAACTTCCAACCTTCTTTATATATATATATATATATATATATATATATATATATATATATATATATATATATATATATATATATATATTATATAATATATATATATTTAAAATAAATATATATATATATATATATATATACTGTAGATGAATATATATATATATGAATATATTTTAATATTATTTTTTCGCTTGCTTTTGAGAATAAAAAAATATACCACTTTTCCAATGAATCTAATCTCCAAATGCTATACGGTAAAGTACCGTAAAGACATAAAGATGCAGGTGCAACACATGACAAACAAATATATTTCAGTTTCGGAAACAAATGTATAACGTAATTATAATGCAAATTATTTTTATTTTTATTATAAAACAGTCATTTTAAAATTAACAGTTTAATACTTTCAATAATAATAATAATAATAATAATAATAATAATAATAATAATAATAATAATAATAATAATAATAATAATAATAATAATAATAATAATAATAATAATAATAATAATAATAATAATAATAATTCTATAAATTTTCGACTCCGACTCCACTTACACAGGAATTTTCGACTCCGACTCCGACTCCGACTCCGACTCCGACTCCACTTGCACAGAATTTTCGACTCCGACTCCTGGAAAATTGCACGACTCCACGACTCCGACTCCACGACTCCGACTCCGACTCCGACTCCGCAGCCCTGCCTTTACAGTGAGAACCCGTCTCAGTCAGAAAAATCCACCCTTGGGCTTCAAAGGACTGCGACGGACCTTCACTGTGGCATTTCGTTAATGTGGGGTTCATCCCATGGACAAAACCAGCAACCATACCCCTTTACAAAACCACGCCATTCACTCCTATTATGCACCTTTCTTTTAGCCTCTGCCAAACTCACATTCCTCTCCTCCAGGCATTCCTTTAATGACTCAATCCACTTTTTCTTCGGTCTCCCAGCCGGTCGATTCCCAACACACTCACCACTATACACCCTTTTAACCAACACGACTATCATCATCCTTTCCAGACCAAACCATTTTTACAATGTACTCATGACATTTAATTGTTGCCACGTTATTTCTTTCCTGAGAAAAATGTAAATGAAACCTGTAAAGTGTACACTTTCATTGACATAAAGAAACTTAAAACAGAACTATCTATAATATTTATAGCCTAGAAGAATTTCGTTCTATGTCTGGAGCCATAGCTTTATTCGATTTCATTACAGAAAATCACTTGGAAGCCACTTTTAGTAAAAGTGTAAAGCTATTAAAAGTTTTAATAACCATTCCGATGACAACGTACAAAGCAGAGCGTTGTTTTCCTTATTTAAAAAGGATTAAAACCTTTCTTAGAAACACCATGGGGCAAGAAAGACTTTCCGCCTTAGCAATGCTTTCGATCGAGAAAGACTTTATTATAGGTATACAAGATTTTAATAATAAAGTGATTGATAAATTTGTTCAATCAAAAGATAGAAGAGCGGACTTTCTTTTAAATAAAATTGTAAAGGTAAGTTACATAGCTTTTTTAAAATAATTGCAAAATTTTTAATTTTTTTAGATTAATGCTTAAAGGTCATCAATGCTCTCGTTTTTGAAACACAAACGCACTCACACACAGACATATATTTGTATATATATTATGGATGTGCCGAATAGTGAAAAAGCCGAATACCGAATACCGAATATTCGGCTAAAAGTATTCGGCCGAATACCGAATATTCGGCCGAATAATCACTTTGCTGTTCGGCCGAATAGTTATTTCAAAGTTCGGTCATCCATTTAGGGAAAAATAAAGAAAACTTACACTGGTCAAGAAAAAAAGAAAAAAATTTTCTTGGATGGACTTTTGTAGCAGATATATAGTAATTCGGAGGTGCTGATTCCATATATATTTTCGGATTTGCTGTATCACATCCCGTTTTCGTGCAATCATGGATCCCTATTTTTGCATATTCCCTAGGAATGACAAAATTCATGTGCGCACTACGTAGGCTGTATAGACGTTACCTTCCGCATATATCTACAGTAGCAGCAAGTTTACTGCGGTCGATATTCGGGAAGCATGTGGTAACTTTAGTACGTCTACATGTATGGATACCAATGACCTGGATGATGTCTATCATCCAATCTGAAGCCACAGTCGGATGGAGGTCGTCATTGTTCGCCCAGGGTGAACTGAACGATCTTATTGTGAGTTGTATTTGCCGAAGTTGCCCTGAGCTGTTGGCTTCGGGTTGCATGAAAAATGACTACTGGACCATTGCACAAGAGTAACATTTTATCGTAACAGAGAAGCAGAGCTGCGGAGGCTCTTCCAGTCAGATGGTAACCTTGTGTATTGCAGTGAGGTTGCAGGCCTACTACTCGCTATGGGACTCCCAGCATACGATGCAGGTGAGTGGCGACTGTTTATTGACGCTTCCAAGAGCAGTTTAAAGTGTGTGTTGTTACACAACGGCAACAGGTATGCTTCGGTTCCAGTAGGTACTCGGTACGGATAAGAGAGGAGTATGCAAAAATCAAGACAGTTTGGAGAGGCTACAATATCAGGTACATGGATGGTAAATATGCGTCGACCTCAAAATGGAAAACATTTTGCTCGGTCAGCAAGCAGGTTTCGCAAATATTCCTGCTTCCTGTGCTATTGGGATTAGCCGGGCGGCAAAGGATCACTGGACCAAAAGAGAATGGCCACCGAGGAAACCTTGACGCCAGGTGACAGGAACATCGTACGTGAACCACTTGTACAGAGAGAAAACATCATCTTACCTCCACTACACATAAAACTTGGTTTGATGAAACAATTTGTGAAGGCCCTGGACCATGATGGTGAATGCTTCCGCTATATATGCTCAACGTTTCCTGGCCTGAGTGACGAGAAGAAAAAAGCTGGGATATTTGATGGCCCACAAATACGGACACTCCTCCGTGATGCTGCCTTTGCTACAACAATGACTGTGTTAGAGGCAAGAGCGTGGAATGCTTTTTTCAGATGTAGCACAGAATTTTCTGGGGAACAGGAAAGTCGAGAACCACTAACATTGTACAGGAACTGCTAGACAGTTTTCATTCTCATGGATGTGCACTACTTACATTCTCACCTAAGAAAATTTACGGATAACCTAGGCGATGTTAGTGATGAGCAGGGTGAACGCTTCCATCAAGATCTAAAATTCATGGAAGGACGTTACCAGGACAAGTGGGATATCAATATGATGGCCGACTATTGTTGGAGCTTGATGAGGGATATTCCAGACGCTATGCACAGTAGATCGTCTACGAAGAGAAAGTTACTACCATCGTAGGTATGTTTGCATTAACTAAACCCATTCCTTCTATTACATTCATTGTTGTCCCATATTACTCTTTATTCATAGTTGTATTATATGTTTAACATATATCTATCAAAGACATGTATCATATCATTGCGATTTGTTTCTCTCCCTTTCTTATATCCAATATATATATATATATATATATATATATATATATATATATATATATATATATATATATATATATATATATATATATATATATATATATATATATATATATATGCTATATATATATATATATATATATATATATGTATATATATATATATATATATAAAAATCATAAAATTTTACAAATCTGTGTTACACACAATATCTCACAAATGCGATGTGATATGCAAAACCGATTACATTTTTGGAATCAGCACATCAATAATCAATTGCGAAACCCCGTCCAAGAAATTTTATGTTTACCAGTGTTATATACAAAGTAATAAAACAAAAAGTAAATAACTATTTCTTACCTATAGCAAACCATTCACATATTAAAAATAATTAAATGAAAACTGAAAAGTTTCGTAGTTAAAGATATTAAACTAAACTTCATTTGAATAAGCTCTAAGGTTAAAATGACAGAACATTAGCAGTTCTCCATTTTCAGGGGATAACCTATTTCTTGTGGCTTCATAAATATTTCCTCCTGTTCTAAATATTCTTTCACTTTCGACTGATGACGGTGGAGCTGAAAGGTATTTTATTGCTAGTTTTTTCAAATTCATAAAACTATTTCCAGTGTTTTTCCACCAATTGAAGGGAATATCATTGTCTTCACTGGTCAAAGTAGGCAAACTTATATATTTGTTTATTTCTTGATGTAATTCCGTATGTAGCCTTTTACTTTTATGTACAATAATCACATAGTCAGAAGAATGGGACTTTCTTTTTTCACTCTCACTTTCTTTTCTGTATGACGATTTTGATGCCACAATTTCTTTAAAACAATCCATTAAAGAAGTGAAAATGGAACCTTCAGCTTCACTTTCCCCACAACGTGAATCATCGTCAGCAGAAGAGTCAGGAGCTAAATTTTCATGCATTTCTTTCCATGCCTCAACGACCATATTTTTTACTGATTCGTCTGATTCATGTTGAAAAATTAGCTTGAATCGCAGATCTAAGAAAGTAGCTAAACACAAAGATTTATCACATAGAAACTTAGAAAGTCTTTTTTCTACTGATTTCTTAAGCTCTTCAACGAGTGTAATTATTCCACTGAAGCCTTTGCTTTTAATTGCCTTATTTAAAAATAGATTTATTGCTAAAATGGAAGGGATCACTTGGGCGACTGTTACTTCAAGTTTAATGCTTGTTTTAATGATGTTGTCAAATGGCTCAAGTAAATGGAATAATTTTGCCACTGAAAATCAGTCAACATTTTCTGATTGCATTCAGCAGCGTATATGGATAGGAGAACTTTTTGTTCAAACAATCTTTTAAGCATATCATAAGTTCTGTTCCAGCGTGTAGAAACGTCTTGAATTAATTTATGCTGTTTGACATTCAGCTGCATCTGTAAAGTTTTAAGCTTTGCAGCTGCCGTTGCTGAATGGTGAAAATGAGAGGACATGCTTCTGCAAGTAAATAAAATATCTTTAACAGACTTCTGACATAATATTGAATCGTGAATGCATAGTTGCAACATGTGAATAAAACATGAAATTGATAGCAAGCCACTCTCCCTTATACCAGCTACCATGTTTGGTCAATTATCCCGTATCACTAAATGAATTCTATTTTTTAGAATATTGAAAAATGTCAAAGGCCCTTATAGGATCTGACAAATTACAAAGATTTTCGCCATATTGGCTACAAAATTTGGCTATTTTTATTTTGGAAATATATTTTTCAAATTTCAATTGTAAATTGAAATATAACTTTTCCTTCTGTTAACGTAATTTATTGTGGCCATATCCAGTTTCAATCTTATACTAAAACGAATAGTTCGACCAAAAGCCGAATACCAGATATTCGGTATTTTTGATCGAATGGGCCAGGAATACCGAATACTTACCGAATATTCGGCACATCCTAATAAATATATATAAAAAAAAATATATAT
>JABUQX010144219.1:32500-34421 GCA_015478945.1 Trachelipus rathkii
CTTATTTATATTATTTACCATCTCCCAGGTAGGGTTTTCGCCCTGTCAGTTGAACCAGCATCTTCTTCCTTCTGGCCCCGAAACTCTTGATGCTAGAGAACTCTAAGAAACTATTTCTTGGCGCAATGGTTTGCGATGCTACTCCTTGAGTTATAAACTCAGGTAGGGTTTCACCCTTTCAGTAGAGCTAGCATCTTCTTCCATTTGGCCTCGAAACTTGTTCTCTCCCATAGCTCTCCAGAAAATCGTGTTTCTAGGCACATAAGATTCCAACGCTGGTTCAAGAGTAATGCAAAGAGAAAGGTAAAGGGCCGGGTTGCTAGCCCTGTCGCCCTACCAACAATAAAATAGATAAAATATTATTTCTCTTCTCGTTATAAGCTTTGTTTGCCAAAATTTCAAACATTGCTAATAAAAGAGATATTAAAGGAAAAAATATTAAATTATTACTTTAATTTGTCAGTTCTTCTTATTAAAATAAAAACCATTTTCTTTAAATATAAGTGAAGCTTTTGTTTTTTTCTCACAAATTTTATATTTTTTTTCTTTTTTTAAAAAATTAAAAAAAAACTTTTTGTAACGTAACCTCTTCCATAAATAATATTGCTTTTATTTTCAGCATTTATGTCTATTAAAAGGCGTCCTCCATTTTCTTTTTTTTTTATTCTTCTTTGTACTATATTTTTTTTATTCTTTTTCATTCATTTCCATTTTATTTTTATTTATATTATATTCTTTCTTTTATTTCATTCCTTTTTATATTTTTCATATTTTTCAAATTTCATATTACATTTTTTCATATTTCTTCTTCTTCTTCTTCTTCTTCTTCTTCTTCTTCTTCTTCTTCTTCTTCTTCTTCTTCTTCTTCTTCTTTTTAATAACAGTAGACACATCCAACAAATTAAATAAACAAAAATACTAAACAGACTAGCCTTGAGTGGACTGTAAAGTCTTTGCTAGTCAGTGTTCTGTAGTTCTTCTTCTTCTTCTTCTTCTTCTTCTTCTTCTTTTCTTCTTCTTCTTCTTCTTCTTCTTCTATCTTCTTCTTCTTCTTCTTCTTCTTCTTCTTCTTCTTCTTCTTCTTCTTCTTCTCTTCTTCTTCTTCTTCTTCTTCTTCTTCTTCTTCTTCTTCTTCTTCTTCTTCTTCTTCTTCTTCTTCTTCTTCTTCTTCTTCTTCTTCTTCTTCTTCTTCTTCTTCTTCTTCTTCTTCTTCTTCTTCTTTAGAAACAAGAAGATTGAGAGGAAAATTAATAGAAGTCTTCAAAATACTAAATAAATTTGAAAATATCGATTACAGGCAATTCTTTAGATATGATTTTAACGATGTAACACGAAGTAATGGGCATAAACTTTGTCATAAACGATTTCAAACCAATATAGCAAAGAATTTCTTCACTTACGATGTAATTGAGAAGTGGAATAGTCTCTCTTATGAAATAGTGAACAGCGGTAACATCGATTTATTCAAGAAAAAGTTAGATAAACACTTTAAGGAAATTGGTCTGTGAACTTCAACTCATACCGAATCTTACTTTATTAAAACGATAGAATTAGATAAGGTGAAATCAAACGAACTATTGAGATCATTTGATAAATGTTAAAAGTACATTTTAAAAGAATTTGGGCGCCGAACTTATATTGAACAGTTTTAATGTTTACCCCTTAGAGGTAAATTTACCGCAAATGTTTACCGCTGTTCTAGCGCTCTAAGTCGGTGGTCGCATTGATCACACTATCATCTTAATTTGTAATAACAGCTTTGATGTTCACCGCTTAGAGGGTTATTTCTAACGTTCTAAGCCGGTGACATCATCGATCACATTATCATAATATTTTGTATTAACAATTTTGATGTCCACCACTTAGAGGGTTATTTCTAACGTTCTAAGCCGGTGACCTCATCGATCACACTATCGTCTTA
>JABUQX010144220.1:5000-7500 GCA_015478945.1 Trachelipus rathkii
AGTTTGGTAGATAGAGGATTTGAAAATTATGAAAATTTAATTAAAATGTAAAAGAAATGGAGAAATCCGGTTTATTTTCGAAATTTGAAACATAATTATAATCTCAAATATATATATATATATATATATATATATATATATATATATATATATAAATATATATATATATATATATATATCTATATGTATAATATATATATATAAATAAAAAAATATATATAAATATATAAATATATATATATATATATATATATATATATATATATATATATATATATATATATATATATATATATAAAAGGCGACTTGGAGCCAACTTTGCACGATGCTGCGCCCTTGGAGCCAATTGGGCGAGAGAGGGACAAAATTGCTTAAAATTTCCTGCACCTGTTCCAGAGGAACCTTCTGAACATCAGTCTCTATGCATAACTGCAGCTTCTATTTGTTGCCTAAGATTTTATAGGTATTTATACAATATATATATATATATATATATATATATATATATATATATATATATATATATATATATATATATATATATATATATATATATATATATATATATACATGGGTCCTCTTAACCATTCATGCCGCCCTAGGCAAAAAAAAATTCACCTTAAGCATATGTAAAATTATATATATATATATATATATATATATATATATATATATATATATATATATATATATATATATATATATATATATATATATATATATATATATATATATATATATATATAAGGAAAAGGGCTACATAAGTCTGAATTTCGTTTTCACAGTGTTTAAGATTTGATTTTTATTATTTTGGCCCTTGAACTTTTAAATTTAGGTTTTAATGTTTAAATCAATTTTACTTACTTTTTTTTTATTCGTGTATTTGTATGGGTGTAAAAGAGCGTTAGTGTTTTTAACTTTATGATTTTTCATATTTTACATATTTACTGTAAATACGATTTAACTTTTTAACATTTACGGTTTTAAATTTAGGTTTTAGTGTGTGAATAATTTTAACCTGATTTCACGTTTGTTCGTTTTTTTTGTCTGTTGTTTGTTTTGTGGTTGCTGTATGTGCATGTAAGATGGCAGATTTGCACAGGCGCGGGCTTACTATCGACTTTACTAACATCCGTGGCTTGCAATCTAACTCTGCATCCGTGGAATACCACCTCTCTAACTCTAACCCTAACCCTTTTGCTCCTGTCTGAGACCCAGATGGCTAGGAATTCATCCTCTAACTCGTTTAATATGTCCAACTATAACTTATTTCATAATTTCCGTCTGAAGGGTGGAGTATGTGCCTATGTAAACATAAACACTCCTGTAACACGTCTTAAGAATCTCGAATCTCCTAACTTCGATGTTCTGTGGCTTAAAATCTTTCTTCCTTCTACTACAATAATCTTGTGTTTCTGCTACTGTTCTCCTAACAGAACAGATTTTCACGCCTTTTTTGAATATCTTACAACTTCTCACGAGACTGTTATATCTTCTCATCCAAATACTGAGGTCCTCTATTTAGGGGATTTCAATGTACACAACACTGAATGGTTGGAGTCCTCTCATACTGATTTAGGTGGGGAGGAGGCCGAATCATTCAGCATTCTCAACGACCTGGAGCAACTAATTAAAGAACACACACACATTCCGGATCGTCCCAAACAATTCTTGAACACACTTGACCTATGTTTCACCACTAGTCCTTCTCTCTATAAATACACCACCTTCGGTAAATCTGACCACAACCTTATATCTCTTAATTTTAATACTTTCTCTCCAACAGTTCCATCCTGCCCTACGCGTTTTTTCTGGCACTTTAATCGGGCCGATTGGGTTGCCTTGCGTCGCTTCTACACTAACTATAATCGGAATGACTGTTTTGACTCTGGTGACGCTTCGGTTTCTGCCGATAAGGTGGGAACTGTAATCGTTGATGGGATGAGCAGGTTCATTCCTTCTTCGACTAAATCTTTCTCTCCTCATAATCCATGGTTCGATCGTGCTTGTTCTCTGGCCATTCAGGCTAGAGACAGTGCGTATCGGGAGTGGAAAAATTCTCGTTCTCCTATCACTCTCGCTAATTTTCATTCAGCTAGAAATCGTTGCAGGGATACTCTTCGACAAGCAAAGCGGGCTTTCATCAAACGAAAGTGCGCTAACCTCCTTGGTTCTCCTACTGACAAAATCTTTCTGGCCTCTTGCCAAAAACATCTCTAACAACTTCTGTAAATCTGCCTTTCCTCCTCTTATTCGATCTGACGGTTCTGTTGCTAATTCTCCAACTGAAAAGGCCAATCTCTTTGGTCTCCTATTTTCCTCTAACTCAACCCTGGACGATTCTGGCATTCCTCCTCCCCCTCCTTCTCCTCTCAGGTGTCCTATGCCTTTGCCTGTGATTACATTTGATCGGGTGCATGGACTCCTGAAATCTATGAACGTTAGGAAGGCGGGTGGACCGGATGGCGTTCCTCCCCGAATTTTGAGGGAATGTGCCTCC
>JABUQX010144221.1:0-5000 GCA_015478945.1 Trachelipus rathkii
CGGTGGCCTTTACGTTCGGTTATCAAGATGTTTTAGCCGTTTTCGCGTTTGTCATTGAGCAGCTGTTTTGCCCGCTTCAATAAGTACACTAGAGTTGGTGTAGGTAGAATGGTTTCGAAATGTATGATTGATGCTGTGTTGGGGAAGAATAGAGATATTAGTATGTGTCGGATGTTGAATCAGTGAGAGGTTAGGAATAGGTTATCATCGGATCATTATGTTGTTTATGTAAAATTAAGTTAGTGTGGACTTGGATGGAGAGGAAAGTGATAAGGAATGAAGTGGGTAGAATTAGGTGAGAAGTTAAGAGTAATTAAGGTAATAAGGATTTAAGATTTTAATAAGTATTTAGAGCGCTTTACAAGTAAATCAGTTGAATGTGAACAGTTGTGAAACTAAACAAATCTGGAAAATGAAGGAAGTGGTTGTTAGTAGTGCAAAAGTATGTGGATATGTTAAAGTAGGAAGTAAGAATGTTAACAGTGAGTCGTGGAATGAAGAGGTGATGCAAGCAGTTAAAGTAAAAAAGAAGCTTGGTTGAATGTACTAAAAGCAATTTGGGGTTTCAAAAGAAAGATGTTTAGAATTATATAAGGAGGAAAAAAGAATATTAAAATTCATACAATAATGGAGACTTACAAAGAATAAGGAATAGCAGAAGAAAGGTTAAGAATGGGAAAGGGAGAATACCAGCTTAGGAATAATGATTTAGGGATGGTGCTTTCGTAACTGATGAAATGAATGTGAGGAGAGAGTGGAGGGAACTTCGAAAATCTGCTTAACATTGGCAGTAATGAAGAGGTGCTAGTGAAGATATTATTGGGTTTGATGTTGCAAAAGCAGATAGTATTTTAGGGATGAGGTATGGAGTAGAGTAGAGAGAAAGTTGAAGAATGGTAAAAATCTGCAGGTATAGATAAAATTACTGGTGAAATTATCAAGAATGGAGGTGGTGAAATGATCAAGAACGGAGGCTAGATGGTGATTGATTAGATTTGGAAGTTATGTAACAAAGCGTTTTGGAGGGTATAGTTCCAGGGGATTGGAGGAGAGCAGTAATGAGTACCGTATATAAGGGTAAGGGAAGGGTAACTGTAAGAGTTATAGGGAATTAGTTTATTAGTGTTGTAGGGAAAGATATATGCTGGCATTTTTGGTCGAAAGAGCATCTCAGTATTGAAGGACTGATTGAGTGAAGAACAAAAGGTGCGTTTAGAATTGGTAGATGACATTGTGGATCAGAGCCCGCTACATTCAGAGCAAATGATTGAAAATAAGAGAAGGAACTCAGATTAACATCTTGGTTTTGGATTTAACAAGCGTATGATAGGATTAATAGGGAAGTTCTATGGCAAGTATTAGTGATATATTGTGTTGGTGGCAGGCTTCTGAATGGAATCCCAAAGTATGTATTGATAGTAGAAGCGTGTGTAGAGAAAAAATGAGGCCAGAAGTGATTGGTTTTAAGAGTAATCCCTAGGGATGTGTTATAAGTCTCCTTTGTTATTCAATTTGTATGTGGATGGGGTTATGAAAGAATTAGAGATGTGAGTGGCAAGGGATGATGTTAGAATGATGGAGAATGGAAGAGAGTGGAGGGTACTCTACTTATTATATGTGGATGATTTGATTTTATGTGACGAATCTGAAGAAAGTTTGAGGATTGGTAGAGGGTTTTGATAGTGTGCGTAAAAGGAGGAAGTAAACGTAGACAAGAGTAAGGTTATGGTTGTAAGCGATGACTGGCGATGGTGAAGTTATGTTAGATGGTGAACAGCTGGAATAAGTGTCTGAGTTTAAATATTTAGAATATATGTTGGATGAAAAGTTAACGGATGATGCAGAGTGTTGTAGAAAAGTTGTGAATGGCAGGAAGGTGGCTGGTGCAATTAAATCCTTGGTGGATGGGAAGAGACTAAGTCTTGAGTGCGCTAGGGTTTTTGCATGAGGGTATGTTGTTACCTGTGTTAATGTATAGTAGTAAGATAATATGGTCTGGAATAAGAAGTATAGATCTAAAGTAAAATGTGTTCAGATATACGATCTTAGGGGCGTGCTAGGTTTGAGAAGAATTGATAAAATGAGCAATGAACGTATTAGAGAGTTGTGTGGTGTGAAGAAAAGGGTAAATGAGAGAATAGATGAAAGTACATTGAGATGGTTTGGTCATATGGAAAGAATGGATGACAGTCGGTTGGTTAAGCGGATGTATAGTGGTGAGTGTGCTGGGAATCGACCGGCTGAGACCGAAGAAAAAGTGGATTGAGTCAGTAAAGGAGTGTCTGAATGAGAGGAGAAATGTAAGTTTGACGGAAGCGAAAAGAAAAGTGCATAATAGGAGTAAATGGTGGGGCTATTCTACCCTTTTTCAATTCAATTTTGCATAATCTTTTATATTTTTTATGCAATAATTTCATTTATTTGACCAATTTACGCAAAAAAATAAGAAAATATTATCGTAACTTTATGAAATTTCCAAAAAGTAGATCGTTTATATAATGTCAACTCGTGCTGAGCACGAGTAGCGAGTGCTGGAGTCGCCTCTGATATATATATATATGTAATATAATATATATATATATATATATGGCAAATATATAATATATATAATAATAATATATATAATATATATATATATATATATATATATATATATAATATATATATATATATATATATACTATTCTCTTTATATATATATATGTATATATATATATATATATATATATATATATATATATATATGTAATATATATATATATGTAAATAATAATATGTATATATATATTAATATATATAATATGTATATGTAATATATAATAATAATAATATATAATAATAATAATAATAATAATATATATAATAATAATAATAATAATAATAATAATAATAATAATATATATATATATTTATATAATATAATATATATAAAAAGAATATAATAAATAAAAACTAATAATAATAATAAATATATATATAATATAAATATATATATAAAATAATAATATGAAATATAATAATAATAATAATAATAATAATAATAATAATAATATATATATAATAATATATATATATATATGTATGTAATTGTATTTGTAATAATAGTAAGCAATAATAATAATAATAATAATATAGCCTGTATGGAAATATATATATATATGTAATAATAATAATATGTAATAATAATAATAATATTAATATAATATATATATAACTAATAATAATATATATATATATATATATATGTATATATATATATATATTTATATATATATTTATATATATATATATTTATATATATATTTATATATAATATATATATATATATATATATATATATATATATATATATAATAATATATAATATATATATATGTATATATATGTAATATGTATTTTTAATAATATAATAATAATAATAATAATAACTTAACATATATATATATATATATATAATATAATATATGTATATATATGTATATAATAATAATATATGTAATATATATATATATTGTAGCAAGAATATGTATATATATAATGTATATATAATATAATATGGCAATAACTGTAGCATAACAACTAATATATGTAATATGTAACAACAATAATATGTATAATATATGTAATAATATATATATATATATATGTATATGAATATATATATATGTAAATATATATATATATATATATATATATATATATATATATATATATATATATATATATATATATATATATATTAAGATAATACATATAAAAAAATATATATATATATATATATATATATAATATATATATATATATATATATATATATATATGTATATGTATATATAATATATAATAATATATATATATATATACGCCCGGAATTGGGCACGATAACGAAAAGTGTTATCGCGGTGACGATAAATCGTAACGAAGATACGCTATCATCGTGCCGATATCCAAGATGACTCGTGATAAAATATCATACCGATCAAGGCGATAACCGATAAATGGATAAATCTATAGTCTGTTATGAATTTCATTTTATTATAAATAAAATTAAAAAAAAAGACGGCTTAGGTTTGTAAGAAAATGTTAAAAATAAATTTATTACATCTTCTTTTCACCTATTTTATAGATTATAATATAAAATTTTCAGTTTTCTTTACCAACACGTACCCAGAAAATATGGGAATGTTGCTACTTGTTTTATATAACTTGTAAAATTTTGGATATCTTATTAAATAAATTTAATTTTTTTTCCCTTTGCTTCTCAGTGTTTTTTATAATAAAATTTTATTTTCTAATTTATGCTCTGATTTTATAGATTCTATAATGTATGTAAAAAGCCAAAGATAAAGGTTAATAAAGGATTTGAAATGAAATCAAAGAATTAGTTAATTACAATTTATCAATATAAAAATATAAACACTAAGGTTCTGGCCTTCTGCAGCATTTGTATGTTCCTCTTCATAAACATGAGCATATTAAAGTTTTCATCTGACAGAGAATTCCTCTTGGCTCTGTAGATATCTTTGCCAAGGGAGAACAATCGCTCCACCGCAGCGCTAGACGGCATTGCAGTATTGTACCTTATAAAAAGATCAATGAGCACCTTCTCATTGTTAAAAGCTAGGTCTGACAGGCTGTCTGTCGATTTCGCCTGCAGCCACTTATTTACAATATCTTTGGTGACGTTGACCTTGAGTTAGTTCAGTGTAATCATCAGCATCACAGATGCTTGAGTAATAGTCCTTCTCTTCCATGTCCTCTCCCTCGCTGCTGCTGGTACTGTTGGTGTTCTCGAGTTCGGTACGCCGCAATAACTCTTCCACCTTCTTCTCCATCAGGACCTTGACCTCTGACTTTTTGGCCATTGTTTCTTCAAAAGCCCTCATCCACATCAGGCGAAACTTGGGTGGAAGGCAGTGGCCAGAAGGTACTCCTCATCTTCAAAGGTGCTGGAGAACCTCTTGTCTATGGTGCCAGTAGTATATAGAACAGAGGGTCGCA
>JABUQX010144221.1:15000-17500 GCA_015478945.1 Trachelipus rathkii
ACGTACCCTCTTAGTTGTGAGTAGTGATAGTCATCAACAAGGCATTTAGCAAAGACCCCGTCACCTTTTAATAGATAAAGTCTTTAGCACAGATATAACCATTAAAAAAAAAAAAAAAAAAAAAAAAAAGCAAAATTTTCTAACCGATCGCACAACTAGAGTCATCCAATGACACCACTCCTCCCGCACATACAAATTATATAATGGAATCCCCTAGGGAGCCATTCTTTCACCTACACTCTTTAACCTTTTTATGCACGACCTCCCTCATCCCACTTCCCCTTAAATAAAAATTAATTGTTATGCTAATGATTTAACAATCATAGCAAATAAATCCATCTATAAACATAGCATACAAAATATATAAACCAACTGAAACAATGGCTAACAACGAACAAAATGATTGCATCACCTCAAAAATCCACTATTACCTTACTCACCCCAGACAGAAGAGAATCTAACATCCACCCAGCAATATTCCTATCAAACAATAGACTCCTAGATTTGACCTTTGATACGCATATGACATTCACATCCCACATCAACAATATCACTTTAAAAGCACATATAAACTAAATGCATTGAAAGCTCTAACTAGCATAATTTTTGAAGAACATAAAGAAACCCTCATAATAGCTTACAGACAACACCTCCGCCCCTTCCTAAATTATACATCACCTCCTGGGTTATCACAATTCAATATTCAGAAATTAGAAACCGTACAAAATAAAGCTCTCAGGATATCAAGAGGATGTCTTCCCTTCACACCCATCCATCATCTACTAACAGAAACAAAAATTCTACTTTTAAAAGCCCATCATGACATGAGAGGCTGTCAATATTACAGTAAATCACCTTTTAATTGGTCACCCACTGCATCAAACATTACAGCAACCCCCTGCACCTAGAAAGAAGAAAAATCAAACCAGCATTATACTATTTTAACATATATAAGACTCTCCTCTCCCACCCCACCTCTAGATACACTCTCATTATTAAACATATCTACAGTTAGTTAACTTTAAGAACGATCTCAGCATACCCAAATAACTCCGTAGTTCCAGCACATCTATGAAATATCCCTTACAAAACAAACCTCGAATCGTCAAACCCGCATAATGCTGTTCCATCTCCGTTCAGGGTATCATCCCTCTCTTCAAGAATATAAATTCAAATTTAATAAGGAGTCCTCCCCAACTGTCAAAGATGCCATTTCCAGATTAACGACGGCACAGAACATCTCCTACTAAACTGCCCTGACTTAACGAATATCAGACGCAACTTTAATAGGAACATTCTAACAGACCAATGAGCCCGACCTGCTGTGGTGGCACAATATTTCGAGGCAGTCGGTTTCTCGTAGGAGGGGAGCCGGAGGTTACAAAGTAAGAAGGCATATATATATGAATGGAGGGAGGGATAAACTGGTTTTAATAATTTCACTATCCTGTTATAATATATTTGTATGAACCAGTTTATCAATGATAATTATTAGCATCTCTACAGACAATGGCAATTTGAAAGAACGATGATGGAAGCGTTTAAGAAAAATCCAAAACAATCTGGGTCTTTAAAGCAAAGAGAACCTCTTATATATATATATATATATATATATATATATATAAGAGCAGAAGAAATTAAGTAAGATATATATATATATGGTATAGCAGTTATGAGAAGAGCAGGTGATAGCAGTACAGTTAAGGTTATATATATATATAAATATATATATATATATATATATATATATATATATATATATATATATATATTATATATTCGGATTGAACTTGCTTCTTTTATATATATATAAGCCTTATCCTGTAATTATTTATTTCTCATTCAATTTTTTTGAAGTTAATCTTGTAAATATTCCTGCTAATGCAAACGTTCTTCTGTACATGTTATTAAAATAAAATAATACCGATCATTTACAACACGCGTAGCTAAGGTTATTACAGATATGTTATAGATATATATATATACATATGTGTATATATATGTTGTTAAGTTATATACATATATATATATAATAAGAGGTAGCAAGAATAATATATATATATATATATATATATTTATATATATATATATATATATATATATATATATATTAGTTACATATATATATATATATATATATATATATATATATATATATATATATATATATAACATTTATAAGCTTCTCATGTTGATTCCGTTAAATATTAGGTTAGTGTTGAATTTAGGCCGTTAGTTAGTTAGGTTGTGGGTTAGGCTAGGTTAGGGTTACAGTTTCTGGCCCAAAAAAATTTACCGTATTTTTTTATCCTAAACAAGTTCAAAATGATTTGGATGCATTAATTACCGATTTCGCCCTGAGTCAACATATACAGTATATATATATATATATATATATTAGGTGGAGTATAGTATATATAAAGAGAGTTATATATATATATATATATATATATATATATATATATATATATATATATATAATTTATATATATATATATAT
>JABUQX010144221.1:20000-28079 GCA_015478945.1 Trachelipus rathkii
TATATATATATATATATATATATATATATATATGTTATTAAGGTTATATATATATATGCTATATATATATATATAGTAGTATTAGGGACGTGTCCGCGTCGCAGCCACCTGCGCGACCACTTCTTTCGATATGAAGGAATAGAGATATTTGCTTCAAACTTGGAATATAATCTATATATGTAAGCTAAGGACGAAACAGGGTACCTTCAAGTCGGTGGATGTAAGCATAGGGGAGTGGGGTCAAATTCTCAAGAGCGTAGGCAACTTCACGCCCGCGTTTATACCTTTGGCTTTCCAAACCTGAGACTGCTTCGCCTAACGTGAAAGTTAGGCTCGAAGGATGACGTAACTTCGTCGAAGACGATTATTTCTTATAGGGAGCCTAATTCGTTAATGTACAAGTAAACAAAAACATTATTATTAGTATTATTATTATTATTGTTGCCGAAGATTCGATTTTCCGTGAAGAGAATCGAATTCGAAATGAAAAACGATCCCCGTAAGTGACTGTTTACGCACCCGACTTTGCCTTCCGCCGCGGTTTCTCTTCTTCGCATCCAGTTCCGAGTTCGCTATATATATATTTACATGGGTTAGAGTTATCGTATTGGGTTAAAAATTTCTGAGGGGTGTTGGATGGTGACGTGGCGCTTCGTGTCCCTCGGAAGGGACCCCACCCCCTTAAAAATCGAAGTGTTCGTAATTGGCTGAAATTTGGAGAGAGATTCAGAGTTGAATTTAGAAATACTTGATATGTGAATCTGTGGAGTTGGCTCCGGCACCGGTGCTGGAGCCACTGCAGCGAGTTAATAAACACTCGTATAACAACAATGTTGGTGTCCTATAAGGTTATCGAGGTCGCGGAGTTCGAATATGATGGTTATAAGTCCGTGGAAAAGCCTAGGGACCCTCCCCCTTAGGGGGTCCTGTGTAAAGATCGAAAAAGAGCACAGAGTGCAAACAGAGGTCGAAGGAGGAATGAAGAAGGATGAAAGATGAATAAAGAGGGAAAGAATGAAGAAGGAGTCTGACTCAGAGGAGTAGGAGTTGACAGCTGCACCGGTGCTGGCTCCGGTGCGGTGCCGAGCCAGTGGCTAAATACTGTAATGATACAATGGTGGTGTCTTTATATGTTTTTCGAGTCCTCTGTAGATCTCGAAAATAACTATTCTTTGGAAACTAATGTAAGAAATAAATAAATAAATAAATAAATAAATAAAATTTCTTATTCTTTTTTGTTTATAACTTACAAATTTACGTTTTTACATACCCTAAAGCAGTAAATCACTAAATCAAGCCACCCAACCATCCCTCCTGTCCAGTTGTGATCTATTGATCTATTGATTAAGGTCAAATTTTTTACTAAAATTGTAACGTTTTACATACCCTAAAGCAGTAAATCACTAAATCAAGCCACCCAACCATCCCTCCTGTCCAGTTGTGATCTATTGATCTATTGATTAAGCATCAAATTTTTTACCAAAATTGTAACGTTTTACATGCCCTAAAGCAGCAAATCACTAAATCAAACCACTATCCAACCTCCCTCTGATCTACTGATCTTTGATCTATTGATTAAGGTCATATTTTTTACTAAAATTGTAACGTTTTACATACCCTGAATCAGTAAATCAGTAAATCAAACCACCTTCCAGCCAGCATCCTGCCACCCTCATGACCATCCTTGATCTATTGATCTATTGATCTATTGATTCAAGTCACATTTCGAGTATCATTTTGGATAAACATAACATAAAATCAAGTTCTTTATACAAACATCAATCAATATATGTTGACGTAACAAAGTTTTCACATTAATAAAGCTTACTTAGTATCATCTGAACTATGAATATAACCCACAACGACAAACGTAGCACACCTTAAACATGAATAAACTGGCAACGCCGCTAACAAAAGTTCCACACTTAACATCAGTAAAGCAACTAATATAGCGGGCATACAAAAAACGTAACCTACTTTACACTTTTCTAACATATCGCTGTTAAATGTTATTTTACATTAAGACTGTAATATTTAGCAAAATTTATCACAACATTGGTTAATTATCATACAGATCAATGAGATACTCAACATAATAAGGTTTTCTACATTACTGTAAAGCTAACATATCGTTACGGAACTAAGAAAAATAATGTACAAAGACAATCCTATCACACCTTAAACACGAATAAACTGGTAACATTAACAAAGGTCCAAATCCATCATCAGTAAGTAACTAACAAGACATGCAAATACGTAAACCTGTCTTACTTCTGTCGCTACGTCTTCTAACATAACGATGTTAATTTACCTTACACTAACATGGTAATATTTAACTAAAATTTATCACAACATTGGTTACTATCATACAGAGCAAGCGAAAGTATGCTGTAACGTAACAAAGTTTTGCCATCAATAAAGCTAATATATCGTTACATGAACTAAGAAAATAATGGACACAAAGACAAACCTATCACACCTTTAAACACGAATAAACTGTTAACATTAACAAAGTCCCACACTTAACACCAGTAAAACAACTAACATGGTATGCAAACGTAACCTAATCTTACTTTTCAAGCATAAATTCCTAACATGTATTAACGTTAATTCTTTATTAATTAACACAGTAAATATTTAACTAAATTCACAACATTAGTTAATTATACTGGATCAACGAATATACTCTAACATAATAAAGTTTCCACATCAATAAAACTAACATAGCGTAACATGAACTAAGAAAATAATGCAAAAAGACAAACCTAACACAACTTCCACACACAAATAAATTGTTAACATTAACAAAGTTCCACACTTAATAACAGTAAAGTAAAAAGCAACTAACATGGTATGCAAAGCGTAACCTAATCTTACTTTTTCAAGCATATTTCCTCTAACATATTAACGTTAATCTTACACTGATACTAATATTTAACTAAAAATTTATCACAACATTGATTAATTATACTGATTAACCAATATACTCCCCCTAACGTAATAAAGCCGACATCAATAAACCAACATAGCGTACATGATGAACTAAGAAAATAATGTACAAAGACAAACCTAACACAATTACATACGAATAAAACTGTTAACATTAACAAAGTTCCACTGAGTTCTTTATATACTAATCAGTGAAGTATGCTAACATAACAACAGCCACATTAATAAAGCTAACATAAAAGTATCATATGAACTAGGAAAATAATGTACAAACACAAACCTAACACATCTTACGCCCTAATAAACTGTTAACATTAACAAGTTCCACACTTAACACCAGTAAAGTAACTAACTCCTTTACATACAAAACGTAACCTGTTCATACTTTTCCGCATATCTCTAACATATTAACGCTAATCTTACATTGACACAGTAAATATTTATCAAAAATGCATCATAAATCTTGACCGATTATCATACAGACTTAAATTGAATATATATGCAAATCGTAAATAAAAGTTTTTTTACATTATCATAGTAATATTAACAAAAATTAATATCATAACCTTATCCTGCCAAATAACACCTTTTTAGACTCCTCCCCCCTTTCAGAAAATAACAACTCTAAACATGAAAATGATTTTATGCTATAACCATTTGCATAAAGTGATGCAATACTTATTATATTTGACCCTCTGACAGGAATATGAGCAATGTAGCAGTCGCCATTTGGTTTACAATTAAATATAAATGACACATCGTTGGGAATAACGAAACTCCTCGTGAAGATATCAACAACAAGCGTAGAGATGGAGGGAGATGTCATCGTATCACCATTGCGAAAACTATCCTACCGAAGAAAATAGTGTATAAACAACCCTTAAATGTAATGAGACTCTTTCTTTAAACCCATCAAAAGAAAGTAAACAAGAATACGACGTACGAACGAGCCATATCAGTTCAAAAGGGTATATATTCTCGTTAGACAACAACAACAACAATAACATAGCACAAAATGAGTTCTTTATATACTAACCAATGAATATATGCTAACATAACAAGATTTGTGTCTTCACATTAATAAAGCTAACATAGCACTACCTATGGGCTAAGAAAATAATGTACAACGCCAAATTCTATCACAACTTAAGCATGAATAAACTGTTAGCATTAACAAAGGTCCACACTTAACATCTGTAAAGTAACTAACACTGCATACAAAAATCGCAACCTGTTCATAATTTTTCCAAAACATATTCTAGCATATTAACGTTAATTTTTACATTGACACACAGTAATTTTTAACAAGAATTTATCATAACCTTGTTTATTGTTTAATTATCATACAGACCAACGAACTGTAAACATAGCAAAGTTTTATTCAAACATAAACACATAAAAATAAGTTCTTATATACTAACCATCGAGTATAAGCTAACGTAACAACGTTTTTACATTAATAAATCCAACATAACATAATCTGAACTAAGAATATAATGTACAACGACAAACCCAACACACCATACGTACGAATAAACCACTAACATTAACAAACTTCCGCCCTTAACAACAGTAAAGTACATAACACTTCGTCCAAAACGTAACCTATTCACACTTTTACAAGCAATCTCCAACATATCAATGTTAATTTTACATTAACATCGTAATATTTAACAAAAGTTTAGCATAAACCTGTCTAATCATCATACTGACAAAGAATATAATGCTGACGTAACAAATGTTTTACATCAACTTCGTAACATTTAACAAAAAATTCATCATAACCTCGTCTAAATATCATAATCCCTAGCGAATAATCGCAAACATAACAAAGTTTTAACCAAACATAACAAAAAATAACAAAATTTTATCCCTAACGAAACATAAAAATAAGTTTTTGAAGAAAATAACGCAGTAAACGTAATAATTTACTGATTTTAAAGCAGTAAATCAGTAAATCAGTAAATCAAACCACCCATCCCTGCAGTCCCCTACCCGTCCCACCCGCATGTGATCTATTGAACTATTGATTCAAGTCATATTTCAAGTATCATTTGGACAAACATGCACATAAAATAAGTTCTTTATATACAAACCTACGAATATATGCTAACGTAACAAAAGTTTTAGCATCAATAAAACTAACAAATCATAACCGCGACTAGAATATAATGTACAAATGCAAACCTAACACACCTCGCGTATATAATTAGCTAACATCCTGAAAATTCCCTACTGATCAAGGTAAAGTGGCTAACAGGTCATACAATAAACGATATGTTCCCACTTTTCGAGCATATTAGCAACAGGTAAAGCCGTATTATCTAACAAAATCCCTTAACAAAGTGACCAATCTATCAAAGATGCCACCATCTTGAACTATGAATTGACACTATCTTCATCAAAGTGTAACCGGTTCGAGTATAACATCATTTGACTCCATGAATAAACACAGCCATTGACGAAGAGTCGAGGTTCAACCTCACATTATTCAACAAAAACTTAACCTAGGCACACGTTTCTAACACATCATCGTCGCTAACACAGTAATATCTTACAAAAAAAAACCCACATCTTTAACAAATCAGTGTTATTTTCACATTGTCCTAGTAATATTTAACATAAACGTACTTAACTTTAAGAATAAAGCTCAAAGCCACAACCAAGTATCAAAGCTGCGCAAATATTACCTTCCGAGAGAAACCTAGGGGATGCGCCCCCAGCAATGAACTCGCGTGATCACCCCGAAGGGGGCGGAGTGGGTTTTACCCCTCCGAAGGAGGGCCTCACGTGGCTGAGGCCCAAAGCCTCCGGCACAATTCAGCATTATGAGCGAGGCTAGAAGGTGAAGAAATTGTTAACTGAAAAGAAGAGCTACAAAGTGAATAAACTTCTGACACCGAGAGAGAAGAAGAGGAATAAGATGATATGATGTTACAGAACTCACAAGACATGAAGCTCATCTCCACAATTGAAATTTTAATCGTAAAATCAGCAAGAATTTCGAATCAGAAAGTTGCAGTAGATTTATGCAGGCAATCAGATATAAACGAGGAAAGCACAATTAAAATGAGGGAGGAATGGAGAGTTGAGTCATCGGCATAAGAAACATAAGAGTGAACAAAGTTAGAAGTACAGCTAAGAAGATCGTTGATGAAAAATAAGAATAAATGAAAAGTGGGAATAAAGTTGGAGATAAAACAGAACCTGAGGAAACCACAATATACATATATATATAGCAGGTTATATATATATATATATATATATATATATATATATATATATATATATATATATATTATATATATATATATATATAGTATATATATATATATGTTAAGTAGATATTTATATATATATATAATATATATATATATATATATATACTTCATCCTTCAGGGGCGTATAATAGGGTAGGCCGGGTAGGTAGTTCCTACCCAATACTTTAGGTTTTAAATACCGAAAATCAAATCAAAGCATACTCAAATTATTAAAATTGTGGCTATAAAAAGTTAAAGAAGCTTATTTGCATCATAAATTAAAAGAAAGGAGTCGACACACAGTTTGCTCACACCTCACGGCAAGAGTGCCAGCCCTATTCAAGCAGGGAACTTCTAGGTGTGGGTAATTTCTAAATTTCAGGATCCGAACTAGATTCGAACCCGTAGCGCCATTGCCATGCGACCCGTCACTTACCGTTTGTGCTTTCTCACGGTAGCGACACAATAATACTATTATTGAATCTTTCATTTAGAAATTCTCGCCCTGTACTTGATCTAATAAAAAAATTATTTACCCCAGGCGGACGAATGATCATTTTCATCGTCAGGGAACTGGCAAAGCGTGGCTAGGCTAGTCTGTCCTACCTATAATAATCGATAAAATAATCGATAATATATATGAAATCTTTTCGTTCTCGATCTTCCCAAAATATACGAAATATGTGGCTTGTGGCAGTTTCTTTGAAATTTTTGTATCGAATGAGTCTGATTGATCTGATATTGAATATTAATTTTATATAGCTTCATTTAAGTGGTATTTAGCATTATATACATAAAATTAAGTGAAATAATGCATAATGGAGTAGGTGTAGATTTTATATTAAAGAAAAAACGCTTTAAAAAAACTTATCTATAAAACGAGAGCTCTATTTTAAAAATGATAGACAGACCTAAGAAATTACTCAATGTGATTTAAAATTAAGTATTTGGTAAATATAATGAAAACAAGCTTTCATACAAATAAATAGGTAAGTATTTATAATTATTAAAATATGTTTTTTGATGTTTCTCGTTAGCTATATATAGCATATGTATATATAAGTTATTAAGATAAAGAAGTATAGCAAGAGGTATATATATATATATATATATATATATATATATATATATATATATATATTATATATATATATATATATATATATATATAAAAACCTTTCCTACCCAAGTGTATTCTTCAAGGTACGCCACTGATATATATATATATTAAGTGGTATATATATGTATATTAAGTATATATATATATATATAAATATATATATATATATATATATATATATATAAGGTTAAGAATGAGAATAAGGAGAAGAAGAAGAGTATTGGTTATATATATATATGCATATTAAGCATATATATATATATATAGAGCAGCATAGAAAGATATATATATATATATATATATATATATATATATATAAAGATATATATATATATATATATATATATATATAAGAGATTGAAGAGAGAGTGTATGTTTTTATATATATATATATATATATATATATATATATATATATATATATATATATATATGCAGTAGGGAAAATCCGGCTGAGAACCAGGCACCCCTCATTTCACTCGTCTTTACTCAACTCTTCCTCTCGTTCACAAGTTTCCCTACTCCCCTCACATAAAATTCTTTAAAGATAATGATAGCTCTTATAGGAAAAAGATTATAATTTGCTTTCTGTACTTTTTATAAAAATAATATTTAAAAAGCTATGCACCACTTACATTAAATATAGCCACCCCAAAAAATGTTATGGCAGACAATTTTATAGAGAATTGCAAAATGAAGTACATTTGTTTTTATACATTTTGCCTCATATATTACTATTAAAGGAGTTAT